>PVLD010025086.1:0-24311 GCA_004027595.1 Dinomys branickii | reverse complement strand
ATGCCTCAGAAATGGTTATAAAAATAAAATAAATGTCAGGAAGAAAATGCTGTCTTGGTAGCCAGTTACCTAAAATCATCGTAAATCCTTTGGTAGTGAAGAAATCAAAGATCTCTCTCGCCCCGCAACTTTTTGTAATTTTAAATATTTGATCAAAAGCTATATGAATCATCACATACCCTGGTTAAGTAACATAGCATACTTGTACAGCAAAATGTTGTCTTAAGACCTTTTCAGTAAAGAAAAAAAACCTCTCTAGTGCAAAGAACACTGCATAGGAATTGCTGAAATTTGCGCATCTCATTATATGAAGAAGTTAGGCCTAAAGTTTGGGTTCTTGTGACATTATTTGTTAGCAATATTTATGGCTGGGATTTTTTTTTTTAATGTTCCATGTTCAATGGATGCAGCTGAGTCTGAGACATAAATGGCAGCCTGTCCCAAGCACTCAATTATTCAACTTAATTATTCAATTAAAAATGTATGAAGTACCCACAGTATTTATAGCGATATGCTAAAATACAGCCAGAGAAACAAGATAAATATAATACAGCTATTGTCTTGATATATCCACATTTTAGTTGGGATTTGAAATAATTTAATACATTTATTTAGATAGCTATCTTTCTTAAGTTGAGTTTTAGTTTGAAATAAACTTTAAAACATGATTCATGTATTTTATGGAGACTTATTTTGATATATGTGATTATTAATATAACTGCATAGATTAAAGGTACTCTTAAGCATACCAAATATATTCATATTATATAGATGAGGAGATTGAGGTGTGAGCTGAATTGGTGAGTTATCCAAAAATACATATTAGAGAGAAAGCTACAGCTCCTTTTCACAGGCCTATATTTTCTTCAAATTCAGGCATAGCATAAAGATGATTAGTCCTGAAGATAGTGGACAATATTTTGGAGCTTAGTAAAAATTATCAAGAAGTATATACTGTCATGTTTTTGTACTATTGTTAGTCTCTTACACAACCAATAGTAAAAAATTTTTTTTCATCAATTTCATCTCATTTCTGTTTTTAGAATAGAAGCACAAAGTTGGGTATTCCTAGACATTTTGAAGATATGTTCTACTTAAAAAATGAGACATAATTAAAAAGAAACCCTAAACTATAAGAACCAAATAAAAAACAACCTAAGAGTAAATCATTGACTTTTGTGAACTGTAGATTCTTCTCCTAGATATTTGTGATTTCACTTGGAGTAGACTCATTTATTTACAACTAAATGCAATTATTAAATTGGCTATTTTTTGGAAGATGACACTTAATCATCAAGACAAATTTCAAAACAAAAGTTTCTCTAAATGTACATGGTTGATTTTTTTATACTAAATTGCTGCGATCTTCTCCAAAATTAATAGGTTGAAACCTAACCCAATGAGATGGTGTTTGGAAGTGAATCTTCTGAAGGTCATTAGGTCATGAGGATGTCCATATTTACCATAAATGGGATGAACTCTGGTATAAAGAGACTGCAGAGAGCTCTCTGCCTTTCTTCCATGGGAGGACACAGCAAAAGCAAGGATATGAATTCTTTGCAGACATCACATTTGGCTGTGTCTTGATCCAGGACTTCTTAGTCTGCAGAAATGAGAAATAAATTTCTCTTGTTTATAAGCCACTAAATTTTTTATTACCAAGCTTCCTAAAATTTTGTTTCAGCAGCCAAAACATAATATGACAGATTATCTCCTTCATTCTTCATGTTACCTTCATTATATCACTATTTCCTGCATTTTATCCATGACAAAAGTGGAATTAAAAACAACAAACTAGTACCGGTCCAAGGTTATAAAAATAGCATGTATGAAAGTTCGAGTTGATCCCTAGTTACCCAACTGTCTTTTCACATCATGCGCCACGACTTCAGTTTCTTCTGATCCATTCAGGACGAAGGGGCGGTTCAGGCTCCCTGTAAAGACTGAGGTCTGCCCCCCTTGGCCATGTCTCTTCCACATGTGTATCTTCGGAACCTATCATCATCCCTAACAAAAATGAATAAATTTTTAGTTTACTCATGATGAATAAGAACCAACATTGGCATTCTATTAGTAGGTAAATATTGGGGATGCATAGCACAGACATTTGAAATATAAGTTTCTGTCTGAGAACAAGAAAACTGAACAAAATTATGTAGAGTTAAGAAGCTTACTTATTTATTTGGTTTTGACCTGAGTTTTGCTTTTATGTTTTGAAATTTATGAAAAGAATCAAAGCCCAAGCAAGCCTGATTTGCACAGGTATTACCAATATCCAACAAAAACCTTATAAAGAAATAATGTATACTGAATATCTTAATATTTTAGGTTTATTTTTACTACTTTATTCACAACTGATTCTAAACATGGTTGAGAGATTCAATCAGGACAACATCACACAATGGTTCTACTGAGTCACTTGTGAACAAGAGGACTGGTTAGCCTTGTAGACTTGACATTAGGGTAAAAAAAATCTCATTGGGATCCTGCAGAATTTCAGGGGTAGCAGCACTCTTTGCAGGAGAGTGGTTTTGAGTGCTCTGTCCTGTAATATAAAATATCACTTTGCAAGCTACACTGCCCAATAATTTTTACAGCAAGGAATGACATAGTTTCTAGCAAGGTCAGAAATGTCAATAAAAAGGTACAACTGGACTTGTCTATGTTTCTTAACCTTGAAAACAGTCTGATCTTTTTGGTAAATCAGTCTGGAGGCTTACAAAGCAGATGCATTTCCAAAGGGGCTCCTGAGACCACGTTAGACTTTTAACCATGATGCCCACCCGTGTAGCTAGGGTCCACCCTTGGGGGATAAGCTCAGAGTTTGGCCTTAGGCGATGGTATGTATACACACAGGAAATGGTTGAACTGCATGGCTGCCTCTGAATTTTTCTTTTGAGTTGTGCTTGACAGTTTGTTAAAAGATGTTTGGGTGAATAAACACTCACACATTATTGAGGGTCTGTATTAGTTTTCCATTCCATTAGATTTCCATTGTGATTTATATATCACACATATATTGGCCTAAAACCACTCTGTTTTGCAGCACTGGGGAATAAATCCAAGTCCTTAACACTAAGTTACATTCCATTCTTTTTGTTAATTTTTGAGAGAATTTCTCACCAAGTCCTTAATTAACCAGGCTGGGCTTGAAGTTGTAACCCTCCTGCCTCAGTCTCCTGGAGAGCTGCGATTCTAGGTGTGGGCCGCCATGCCTGGATGCCACACTCATTTTCTGTGTCACAGATCTGCATGTCAGAAACTAATTGAACTTGTTTGGGTTCTTTTATTAATGTCTTTTACAGCTAAAATCAAAGTACTGGCCAAGTTGTACACTTAATTGTTCCTATGGGGAGGGATCCATTTCTAAACTCATTTATATTGTTGGCAGAACCTGGCTTCTTGGAGTATAGATCCCTTGAGGTGTAAGAATGAATCTCATGCTGGCTGATGACACTTAGCTCCTGGAGGTTGCTATCAGCTTCTTTCCATGTCACCTTCTCCACCTTCAAAGACATGAGCTGCATGTTGAATCCTTCTCACATTTGTTATCTCTCTGACATTGTCCTCTGCAGTTAGTGAGAAAAAATGTCCTCCTTTGAACAGGCTTGCATGATTCCATTAGGTCCATCTAGAAAAACTGCTGTATTTTATATTTTAAAGTCAACTGACTTGAGACTTTAATTAATATCTGCAAAATACCTTCACAGTAGCATCTAGGTTAGCATCTGATTGAATAACTAGGGACCAGAAACCTTCAAAGGCCATTACAGAATGTGATTACCACAGGACCAGGGTGACCTGTTAGTTTTGCATATGCTATTTAATTCAAACCTTTCAATAGTTTAGAAGGACTTCAGTTAATTGCCTAATTCATTCATTCACTGTTAGACTTGATCCCAGCCTTTTATGACTCTCAAGCTAGAGTTCTTCCATAGCAGTGATGACAATAATATTAATAAGAACAGAGGTCTCTATGTGCCAAGAACTGCCGCTTTTTATTTCCTATTCCATTTAACCTTTGCTAACCCTCTGGAGGTCACTGGTCCCATTTTGTAGGTGAAGGAGCTATAGAGCAGCAAGCCAGTCACTAGCAAGAGTCTCATTAGTATAATTAAATCACTTGAGTTAATCTTGACTTCTTTTACCGATGCAGCAGGTAAGAATTCAAAGAGGATTCACAGATGGAACAAACTCCTACTCTTGGTGCTCATGAATTTTCTAACTTGCACACTTCTCTTTCAGTCATGTTTTCTCATTCTCATAACAGAGGTTGACATCTTCTGAAACTTTTCTTGTGTCAAGGCAAAAATCATACTAGATGAAGTTAAACAGTCAAAGAAGACTGGAATTGAAAAAATTGCAGTAGTATTTTTTCAAATACTACAGGGAAGCGCCTCATACTACAGGAGCAGAGGACAGAGTAATTTTTAAGAACTGGGAATGGGAGAATATTGGCTATCTGTGTTTGCAAATTGGTGTTACCCAAAGGGAAAGTAACTTTCCTTGGATCTTCATGACAGAAGGTAGTTTTATAACTGGTGTAGGCTTCCACCCTCCCAGGGAACCTGGAGATGAGACTGTTACCTTTCCCATGATTTCCTTTCTAAGACCTGGATTCCAAGACCTCAAGGAAGATATTCTTGGGCTATAAAACTGGCAAGAAGCATTAAAAAATACGTGCATCTTACAGAGACGGAAATAATTTGTAATCGCAAGATTTGAAAATGTGAGAAGAGAGAAGTCATGGCTTAGAATCAGGGAGAAGCCTATCTAATGCTCAGACAAGCTTGGTCAATTTTGAGGATTCATTAGTGTATGCTGTCGTGCCTTACAATATGAAGAGCATCGTTCTATAGCCACTTCCTCCAGGAAACTCTCCTTGAGCCCTGAACACAGTAGGGCTTTCTATTTGCTTTCCTCTGTAGCTTCACCATCTCCAGGAAATGATCAGAAAGCGGAAACAGTGTTCCCAGGGAGGGAGGGAGAACGGGCAGGGTGGGGGATGGAGAAAAGAAGGAAGAGAAGGGATAGAGGAAGGGAGTATAAGAGGCAGGGAGAGAGAGACAGAGGCAGAGACAGAGACAGACAGACAGAAAAAGAGGGACAGAGAGCGAAAGGGGAGGAAGGGATTCCAGAGATTCTGATCATGCTCCTGTGGTATAGGCAGGGACAGAGAGGGTGACAAGCCCTACCGCAGCAGTTTAGAGAGTTTAGAGTAATAAAGACATGTCAGTTGGTCAAAGTGCCCAAGTTCCCTACAGGATATATCTGTATAGGGGGCAAATTTTCACGCCAGTTTCTGTTTTCCAGAGTCTATTTTCCTATCTCTTCCCCCTTGATCAAATTGCTTTACAAGGCAGTGATACCTGAGAAAAGCATCCTGCATAGCTGAGTAGAAAAGCTTCCTGAGGTTGGCTCTCGGAATTGTTCTTTGAAATATGCTATCTAAACTCCAAATGGCTTATCTGAATATTTCAGTGCAATTTTTATGATTATATAAGCATAAACTTATATTTTTATGTTAATCTGAAGTCATTTATTACAGTATTTATTCAGTGGGCAGAGCCAGATAACTAGGGAATTAAAGACATCTCTGAAAATACAGAAACCCTTCAAGAATAGAGAAAAAGAGAGAGTAAAATTCCTCTCCTTTGTGTCATGGCAAGGCCTCAGGTAATGGCTGCTGGTTTATTCTATCACTTTTGACAATATCCAGCCTCTCGCATTGGCTGCCTTTGCCTGGAGGAGCCAGTGTTTCCTTAATAATTTATGCCACGTTTTTCATTTCCATTCCCTTCATCACTTAATCAGCAGAGGTGCATTCCTCTTCCTCGAATGCATCTTCATTTTCAGCCCCATTACCTGCATGGGTTGCAGAGGGTCGCCTGCTCCAGGCATGGATGTTACCATCCTCAAGGTGCTCTCCTGAGTCTCTGGCAATCTGTGCCTGCTAATTGGTGCAGATGGGTGTAGGAGGGAGCAGGTACATGGGGGAGGAAGCAGACTTTCCTGGTAAGTAAGGATCCCCTGGAGACCAAGGCAATTTGAGGAAGCTACTTGAACTCTGTCAGGTGCAGTGAAAGAGGCATTTGAGGAGTCTGGTTCCATGATATTTTTAATCCTTTCAAGGGGCATTTCTGGTCTACCCCTAACCAAGTTTGGAACAACAAAAATAACAGCAACAGCAATAACAACAACCACAGCAACAATGATCACTCACTGAGCCCAGCATAATCTGAACAACATGTATATACTTATTGATTCATTTATTCATCACAAGGAAGCTGTGAGTTGCATTATATTATCCTTATTTCACAGAAGAAGAGATGGAACTTCAGAGATACTAAGAAATGCCCAGTTTCATGCAGTGAGAAGGTGGCTGAGTCCACATATTCCAAGGCAAGTGGTCGTACATTCACTCACTATTCAAAGTAGACGGAATTTATTTTTGGATTCCTGTTCTCTCTCCATGCATTTTCCCTCATGTCTGGTATTCCTTGTCTCTAATATATTTCCAGGGAACTGTGCTGACGTATAGTATCAGTTAGATGGTTTCCCTGGAAGGAGCTGGTGGACTGATCCCAGTTAAAGTGATTAAAAGGATGATGACCTTATGTGGACATGTAGCTGCGGTGCTACAGTCTTGATCTGATTATATTATGTTTTAGTCATAAGTCCTGAAGCAGGAGAAACACCTTCGGGTAAGGAGCTTCACTAGTACATCCCATCTCAGATGGTAATAGTGTCTGTCATGATTAATTTTATATGTCAACTTTATATCAAGGGAATTCTCACACAGCTAGAAAGACATTATTTGTGAGTGTGTTGTGAGAATGTGAAAGATACGATAGATATTGTGAAAGGGAAAGAAACTGCTCAAAAGGGAAGAACAACTGGGATGGGGGAAAAGAGAAAAGAAAAAAGGGAAAAAATATATATACACACACACACACAAGATAGCTAAGATAATTATACTACTAATTCCTACTGGCTTATGGAAAGGAACAATCAATGCTTAACATTTTTTGGCCAATTTTGTGTTTAAATCTGGTAATCTGAACAAGTACTTTGAAGACAACAATATGCAATAAACAACCATTGTTGAATTCATATCACATTGTTTTTTGCAATCCTGTATGATTTCTAATGTTTTTTTATTCTCTTTAAAATAAAAATATCTTCCCAGAAGGGATTAGATTGGTGAGCTGAGCAAAGCAGACCACTCTTCCCAATGTGGGTGGGCATCATGGGATCCAAGGAAGGCTGGATAGAAGAAAAGCCAGAAGGAAGATGAATTCTCGGTCTCCTTCTCTGTCTCACCTTGAGTGGAGACATTCATCTCTTGCCCTTGAACATCCATGATCCCTGCTCTCAAGCATTTGCACTTAGACTGGGATTTACATCATTACTTTGTACTCCCTCCACCCATTCTCAAGGCTTGGGGCTTGGAAGAATACTTCACAGCCTCCATAGTGACCTGAGCCAATGTGTATAATAAATCTTCTCTTATATCTATATATAATCTATTGATTCTGTTTCTCTGAAGGAGTTTGGCTAACACAGTGTTTGTTTTGCTTCTCTAATGACTAGTACATTGAAGGTAATTGGTAAATATTTGTTGAATTGAATTCCAATGTGATTTTTTTTGGTTGTTTTGGTACCTGGAATCAAACTCAGGGTTTTGTGCTTGCCAAGCAAGGTGCTGTGCTGCTGATCTATATCCCCAACCCAACGTGATTTCAAGTCTCAGAGAAACTTCAGTATTTTGATGTGTGTGTGCTATGGTTTGGGTGTGGTTTGTCCTTGCAAAAACTCATGTTGAAACTTGGTCCTCAACATCATGGCTTTTTGAGCTGTTGGAGCCTTTAAAAGGTAATTTGAAAGGTATGTGTGGTGGTACATGTCTGTAATCCCAGTATTTGGGAGACCAAGAAAGGATATCACCACAGTTCAAGGCCAGCCTGGTCTACATAACGAATTTAAGGCCTAAACTACATAGCAGACTTTATTTCAAAATAAAGAAGTAATTTGGTCATCCCCATGAAAGGATTAATATAGCTCCCTCAAGGGTGGGTTATTTATTGCCAAGAGCACGTTGTTATATATGTAAGTCCTCTTCTTCTTCCTCTCCTCTCCTTTGCTTTCTTTCTTGCCATGTAATCCCTTCCACCATGAACCCTTTACCAGAAGCCATGCAGATATCCACACCATCCTCCTGGGCCTGTAGAGATGTGAGCAAGTATGTTTCTTAAACTTTCTGAGTCAGCTCTTTTGTTATAGCAATGGAAAATAAAGACTAAGACAGCGCTGAATCAAGTATATTATGGTAGACTTTCGGGTATCTCGTCACCCCATCACCAGACTCTAAGCATGTTGCAGAGCTCCTAAGGTTTTAGCTTTGGACCAGTTAAACCAGGCCCAGAAGCCTGCTTCAAAGGGTCCAGTGTGCTTTAATGATGCACAGCTCTTCTAGAACTCTGAGTTGTCACTGAAGCCCTGGGTTACTGATAGGTGAACATGTGGCTTTGGCAGGGGCTGGAAGTGACACAGTAATAATGCATAGAAGGCTGGCAAGTAGAGCATAGGTGGTTGAGCACAAATATACCAGTTTCTTTACTGATTTTACCAACGTTCATTAAGAGCCCACCAATGACCAGGTACTGCTCTGGGGATTTGCTTAGAGTGGCAAATCAAGCCCTCATGGTTTAACATTCTGATGTGAAAGACAGGTCATAACTCAGCAAACAAATAAACATGAAGTTTTCTGATGCTTTTCATTGCTGTGGAGACAAACGGATGATGTGATGAGGACCCACGGGTGTGGAAGACTTTTGGTAGAGTGGCCGAGCAGGGCTTTCTGGGGGGGTGATAATAACTGAGAACTAAGTATCTCTCAAGTCCAGAGCCTTTGCTACCAACCTACCAATTAGAGCTAAGCCTGTACTGCACCCTGTATTTTACTTGGAAGGTGCTTTGTTATTAATTACATTGGTTTCTTCAACTTCAATGATAACACAGAAAAAAATTTGTAATGGGACCTTGCTGTGGTCATTCTGGGTGCAAATGGTACTCTTGTCAGCCTGGGAGACTTCATGATGGTCAAGGTCGGGAGAACCTACAGGGAGAAAAAAAAGTGGTAGGAACTCATGTTAAAACATAAGCTTCCTGAACAATCTTGGCCAATTTGTTTATTTTTAAGGATCTCAGATTCCTCACTTGTTTCTTGATGGGATGGGGTGAAACTCACGTGGACCCTAGAGGGGAAGTTAACAGTTTCATCTCTGTGGTACTTTTGTGAAAGCCTTTGAGTTTATCATCAAATAAAGATAGTTCCTGAGCAACTTACACTTATGAGAATAATTAAGATGGACACCTACTAACCTCCACACTGTTATGCATTTCAATACCTCATAACCTTCACATGAATCTTATAAAACAGTCACCTTCATTATGTCTATTTTCTAGACAAGGAAGCAGAGGCACAAAGAGGTCAGATAAAGAGGAGGGAGCCTACAGAGAGCATTCGCTGTGCACAAGGGAATATATTTAGTAAATTCAAGACATCATCTTGTTTTGTAGTTATGATAACTGAATTTTGGGCCTCTTAAAGACCCCATGTTACAAATAGGGAAACTTACATATCCGTGATATCATGTGGTTAGCTCAGTGGCCACAAAGGAAAGGAAAGGGTCAAAATTTTATTGCTGTACTGTGTTGCTGCCAGTGCCCTTTCTTTTATACACATCCTGTGCAGTGGCTGATAGAAGATGTTGCTCTATTAGCAGGCAGGACTAAGGACACATCTCTGCTCTAGCAGGTGCTCCATTACAGGAAAACTCTTGACATAGTTCTAGGTACAGTTCTAGGTGCTATGGTTTACATCTAAATTATCCTCTACAGCCTCGTGTATTTGGAAGATGAGTAGATTGTGGGGGTACCAAGCCCACCAGTGGATTCATCCATTGATAAGTTTGGTAGCTAAATGTGTATGTGCTGCAAAGTGAGCACATGGTAGCTACATGTGCTACTGAGATGTGTGGCCTGGGATAGGCGGGTCACTAGGGTTGTGACCTGGGAGGGTGTATTCTTATGGCTGTTTCCTCCTTTCTTTCTCCCTGCTTCCTGGCCATCATGCTGTCAGTGTCATTCTGCCGTGGCATGCCTTTGAGCTGGCCAAACCTGACCTGAACCCTGACACTGTGAGCCAAAGAGAAGCGCTCCTCCTTTAAGTTATGGGTGTCAGGCTCTTTGTCTCAGGGATAGATGGGTAAGTTAATGCACTGGGCTTTGTCTCCAGAACACCACTCAGTTATGGGGCCACACTACTTCATTGTACTTAGCAATATTACCAGTGAGATAAAAGTAATGTTACTATAGGTTTCAAAAATAAATATTGAATGACACCAGAGATCTAAACTACTGATCAGTGTAGTACTAGCTGTACTACACTGATTAGTAGTGCAGAAGGCATTTTATGAGTGGGTTCTATTGTCAGTTTTGAGGAATGTATTTTTTTTTTTCCTTTTATGTCTTTAGACTTAAGCTCAGCATTTTACATTGAGTTAAATACAAAGTAATATCCGCGGTGAATAAACCATGCATATATTGATGAGTGAATGAATGAAGTACTAAATTCACAGCCTGGTCTATGAGGATCTCAGTTCTAATCCAGGATCTGCTGTTATCATGTAAGGTCATTCATAAGTCACTTGTCACTCCTGGTCCTAAACTTCCTCTTTGTCTCATGAGAGATTTGTCCTAAATGTTCTTTACTGCCTTCCTCTCACTGTGAAATTCTTAAATTATTTAATCCAGAGCTAGTAAAACCTAAATTAATTACTGAACTGACCCTTGTCTTGCTGAGAGGCCCTATCTGGTGACCTATATGTTATGACAGATACTCATTTTTTTGATACCCATATGGGATTCTTTATGTTTAGACTAGTTTTAACATTTTATATCTTAGAATAAGAGGGGGAATTGTCCCTCTCCCATTCTCAATCCAGACCAGTTTTGGTTTCAGGGACCTTTGGCAATCTCTATAGACAGTCTGGATTGTCATACCTGAGGAGAGACAACACTGATTGGACAGAGTTTGGGATGCTGCTAACCAGGACAGCCCCTCTGTCTTGTGTACAACAAATAATAATCTGGCCCAAAATGTCAATAGTATTGAGTACAAGAAGTACTGCTCCATGTGGGGATATATTTGCAAGGGACAAGAATCCCTTGATGTTGAATTTATGCTGTCATTTGTCTTAGTGGCAGGATATTCCTTAGAGGTAGTCTAGGCTTGGGGGCTGGGGATATAGCTCAGTGGAATAAGTGCCTGCCTGAGGTAGTCTAGGCTTAGTGATTAAAACACACACAAAATTCCCGTGGTGTTTCAAAGGATTCAAAGGCACAATGGAGGGGAACTATGTTAGTGCACCAGGCTCCCGTGAGGAGTACACACACTACCTACCTGTAATGAAGGATTTCTGAATAGAGGAGGGCTGAAGCCTCCTCAGCTGGGGGGCATGTGAACTTTAGCCACACGAATAATATCAACATCAATGGGAATCATTATGCTGCCCTGCACTGGAAATCTACCCCGGAATGGATAGCAATATCCCACAGATGGAGGCCGTTGAAAATCTGTTTCACTGGCAGGATGCGTGCAGAAGTCCTGAGTGAGTAGCAGTGCTGGCTGCCAGCTCATGCATGGCTTTGGGTAGACTGGCCTGTGTAGGAACAGAGTAGGCACATAGGGCAGTGTTATCCACTGACCAGTATGGACCTGGGGTGATAGAGGGGCAGGTCGCTGGCCTCTGGCACACCCCTTCTCTTATTTTGTAACTGTCTGTTCATTTTATGGTTCTGCTGCTCTGGTGTCAAGAGCCACAGTTCTTGTGACATCCTCCAAAACATGGGCTGACGATCTCATTCCCTCTCAGGTGTCAAGAACTCAGCTCTCACCATCTGCAGGATCATTTGTGATTTAAAGGGATGAAATCAGTGAATAAGCAGATGACGTGAACTTGATGTAGATAAGAGGCCTGAGGCAAGATATTTGTGGTCCTGTAAGGTCTGTAATGGTACCACTGGGAATAAAACTTACCTCTGCATCAACCCCTAAGACCTTGGTGGTCTAGTGGCATCTTTTCCTGCATGTCACTATTTGTGGACACTCGATACGTAAGGCAGCAAAGAAGTGGAGATGCTCTGTTAGATGCAGGAGACAGGGACCTGGAAGTCAGGTCCCTAGGTTCCTCTCCTGCAGCAAATCTTTGGCTCCTGAGGCTTCTCTCAAGAGTTACTTGGGTTCGGGGAACAATACTCCTTAAGTTTTTTTTCACTGTGGCACACATGGGAAATGATAATATTTGTTCAGTATTCAGAGTAACTCGAGAATGCTGCTCTATGTTGGAGAAGGTCCAGCCACCCCAAGGGTTAAACAGATGAGTAACTGTGCACAGTCCAATCTAGAAAGCTGTATCAGGGAATATAGCATGAGGATCACCTAGATGACCTTGACAGAACCTAATAATCCTGAAGCCTTCAAAATGAAATGTGATTTTAGCCACGTATTTCACTGGCATCCTGTAGGATGTGATTTTAGCCATGTGTTTCACTAGCATTCTATCAGATGCAAAATGATTGAGTTTATTCTTTAATTCATTAAATAAGTAATCATGAATCCCTTATTTGTGACAGACACTCCTCTAGCTCTTGGGGAAATAGGATTAAATTCTTGGTCTCAAGGAATTTATATGCCAGTGAGAAAGGTGTAGGAACAAGTGCATCAAAAATAAATGAATGAAATATATAATCAGTGGGGTACAAAAAACAGCTGGATGATGAAGGATTAGCTGATGTGTATGTGCGTGCGTGCGTGCGTGCGTGCGTGCGTGCATGCATGTGTGTGTGTCTTTCTGACTATAGTAGTGTGGTCAGAAGGGACCTTTTAGGAAGTGATTCTTCAGCTGAGCAAGACCTCAATGCCAAGGGGCAGCCAAGCATGTGGAGAACGGGCTGAGGGGAGTTCCAGATAGCAGGCACGGCTGGGATGAGGGCCTTGAGATGTGAGGGTGGCTGCCATGCTCTAAAAATGGCAAGACCGAGGGTGGCATTAATGTTTGTGCTGAGGATTGAACTCAAGGCCTTCACCATACACCACATCTCCAGCCATTTTTGTTGTTGTTGTTTTGTTTTGTTTAATTTTGGGACTGAATCTCACTAAGTTGCTAAATTGCCGGGCTTGGCTTGAACTGGCGACTATCTTGCCCCAACATCTCAGAGTGACAGGAGTGCAGACCTGTGGCACGACACATGGCTCAAGGGTTTTCTCTGAAAAGTTTTCTTCCCAATATTTGGCCATGTTTGACCGTTTTGACGTTCTTTGTCTTTGATACTCTCCTCAACCTGTGAAGATTATTGTAATTGATTACTAACTATTTTAACATAGTTGGGAAAGTGCAATGACTTAGTATATTAGTCACTTTCCTATCATGAAGACATAATACTCAGCACCGCAAATTAAAAGAGGAGAGATTTATTTGCCTTGTGGTCGTCACTGGATTTGGGCTGTGGTTGGCTGACTCCATGGCAGAAGCAGCATCACTTAGGGCATGACAGAGGACAGTTCCCCATGCCATGGGAGCCAGGAAGCAGAGAGAGGGAGCATCCAGGGACTGGAGAACACCCTTCTAGGTCACGCCCCTAGTGATCTGCCTCTTCCACCCAGGCCCCACCTCTGAATACATGAGGCTTTGGAGAGCATTTTAGATATAAATCGCAACACTTGGCCACACTATGATATTTGGACTTTTAAAGGAATGATTTCATTCATTGTTCACGGCAGCCTGTGTAGTAGGGACTATTATTAAGTATTCCCACACTATAAAAGAGGACATGGAGACACATATACAGCTAAGTAACTGGGAGAAAGTTCTAACTAGCAAACAGCAGGGGATAGAGAGAGAAGGGCTGTGAAAATGGGTTCCTGCAAAACTTTAAGTGAATCAGTCTATTGCAGCTGCATGCTTTTTAGACTTTGCCACAACTTTAGAAACTCTGCTTCGGTGCTTTTCCATGTAAGAACTCAGCTTACACTTTCAGCATCTTGAATGTGACAGGCTTTACATATAAGCCTTATGAGTGCTGATCAGTGGACAAGAATATTTAGGCAAGTGACTTGTGAGTCTGTCTGGTTCCATTCAGCTTGTTTTCCTCCTTAATGACTAAGTCACTCCCTGGAGATAAATGAGTCATTTAGAGACACATGCAGGCTTCCTGGCCCTTGGGGCAGTGTTTTAGTGACTGGAGAGAAACAGACTAAATGTTCTGGTATTGCGTCCAGCCCAATTCATCTGCTCTTCATCTCCCTGTAGCTATTTAAATTGGTTGGGATGCAGGATAACTTACTATTTAGAGCACAGAACTGAGTTCAAAACTCTTCTTCATCACTCACTAGCTGCGTGACCTCAGGCAAATTCTTTAAACTCTCTGAACTTCAGTTCTCTTATCAGAGGATGAATCTAAGATTTTTGTGGAACACTCTCTCTAAAGTGGCTGGTAGAGTACCTGGTTCATTACTTATACTCTATCAATCGGTGACATGGAGACTATTGAGAAGAAATTTATGTTCTGGTCTATCAAATCTATTGTGTCCATTTTCCTTTCTTCTAGAGATATAGAATAACAGTGTAACATTGAAAAAAGCCAAATCCTTTCAGGGCAGGAACAGTGTTTAATTAATTTGCCTGCCTGGGGTTAGTAGACTTTTCTGCAGAGAGAACAGAATCAGTGCCCTTTTAATGATAGATAATATGACTAGAACTCAAGGACAGATCTTTAAATTTGATGCCAGACAAACTCTCCACTCTCACAGGGGTTGGGTTAAGTAATAGGCTCTGTTGGGGGAATTTGCAAAACAATGACCAGCAAGAAAAGATGGTATACAGTTCTGAATCCCCTCATTACCCCTGAAAAGAGGCAATCTTTGGCCACAGTATACTGTTGGACAAGCCATTTCAAGGCAGAAAATGTATATCTACCATGGTGCTTTGTTATGGAGGATTGGATGGAAGCGTGGCCTTGTGAATTCTGTACACTAAGGAGAAGACAGCACACACTCAGAGCACCTAGTGCTCTGGGTTTAGCTGCTCTGCACTTGGAAACTTCTGGCACTGTGGGCCATTGCACCTCCCCAACTACTGGGGGGCTTAGTCCCCTAGGCAGCTAACTTAGGGGATGCTCATCTAATAGGAAGAAGAAGGGGCAAGCCATCTAGCTCACTGCTCAGAAAATTCAGACACTGGATAATTTTAAACAATTGAGCTTATGCTGCCATATAGAGCTGTCAATAGTTTCTATATTGCAGCATTGTTTAATAACAACGGTGGTATTGTTGCTTTGATAACAGTATTATAGTTTTTCTCTCAAGTGCTGTTTTTCTTAGGCTTTTCTTCTACCCTTTTCTGAAATCTCAATCAGTAACTATTTTCTAGGCTTCTCCTTTATATCAAACGCTTAATACAAAATTATTTTAGAAACCCTAAAAGGTAGTCCTTATTGAATCCATTCTACAGAGGAAAAAAATGAGTAACACATCACTGACTTGATTGGCTAAAATCTTCCAAATGAGTGCCTGGCAGGTGGGGTCTCTTTGCTTCCAGTGATTAGCTCTTTCTACATGTTGGATGTTTCCCAAATGCATCTACTGAAAAGAGTTTTGTCTTTGTTGGCTTTTCTTTTCATTAAGGAAAGTAACAGAATGAAAAATGTAGTGGTTCTCTCCTCCTTCAGAAAGGTTAGCAGGAGGGTATCTTTGGCATACTGGGCAGTCCCCAACAGGAATGCTAGTGAGCTGACATGCCCAAAGAGGAAGCAGTCATGTTTACTCTGCCTGCATGCCGCATGGACTAGAATAAGCTTGGATGGGAACGTTATGGATACAAGCCTCAGTTATTCATGCATATTCATGTGCTTGCCAGTGATTTGCTAACAGCCCATTTGATTCAGCTGGTTACCAAATTAAGCTGAGCATGCTACCTGCCACCCTGGCTTCCTCACTCATTAAGAAGAAAAATGGAAAGAACTGGGTACCGAGAAAGTATGCCAGCAAAGGTGAGCATCACCATTTTAACTTAGCAAAAATGTTGTCGTGAAGAATGCCTGCCATTTCCACCTGATCCATTTTCTCCATGGAACTTTGAACTGCCCTTACCTGGACATTTATTATTTCTTACGACAATGGACACCCAGTCTGAAATCTTGAAATTGCTGCACAGCCTCAACCTATTATTAAAGAAGGCTGTCACTGCAATGAAAACATTCAGCTGATGGTGACTTGAGAGAGAAAGGCCAGGTGACTAAACACCCCCTTTTGGATTTAGGAAGGATCACACATTAGCAGAACTCTACTGTGTTGTGATTATTGTGCTACATGAGCAAGGGAGAGAGAAGGAGTGAGGGAGAGAAGGGGAGAGACAGCCACAGAGAGAGAGAGAGGGAGAGAGAGAGAGGGAAGGAGAGAGAGAGAATTTTATCAACATTTCTGAGGCATTTGAACATATGAAGGCCGAGATAAGGAACTCCTGGTCTCTTGGTCAGAACTTTATTGATTGCACAAGCTATTCACTAATGAGCCAACTGTGAAGGCTGGGACCAAAAGATTTCTATCCCAGATGTGCTGCCATGTTGAGACTGGAAGGTATGTTTCCAAGAACACCCACTTGTGAAGCTGGGGAGAAATCTGTTTGGAGTCTCGGATTTATCTCTTAGGCTCGGGGTCATATATTATTCCTGCTGATAATTAATCGCAAGGTTTATTCATGTTACAAATAAGGAAGAGGAAGGGTTCAAAAAATTCATTGCTGCAAGTAAGTGTTTCATTAAGGGGAGAAGTTTGCTACTAGGTTTAGCTCACCTTTGCTGTCCTTGGCAAATGGAAACTGTGCCGAAATCTCTGTGGTAGAGATTCTGATGGCTATAGGCAGCCATCATTTTTGGACCATGGATTGAAGAACCGAATTGACAGCATTTTCAAGTCCCAGTGGATTTGCTATTAAAAGCTGTACTTTGCATTTTAGCTTTCATTTCTAATTAATGTCTAATATCAAAAGGCACATGATTATGTACAAATTATAGTGCCAGATGCAGATCAAAGTACTTCTCATTCTTAAATTCAGCATTTGGAGGAGGTACTTCCTCTGTTTTACAGATGTAAATGTTGGACCATAGAGAAGATGCTTATTTACCCTCCACATTCCCTCCCTGGAATGCCAGGCTGTTCTGGATATTGTATTCTGCAGCTCTCACTCCTGATCTTTGTACTGAGCTTTGGCTCCCAACCCGGCAGCATAAGGATTTCATCACTCTGTTCATCTTTTTGTGGTTTCCAGAGAGGGACATAAACCAAACTACTCTAAGCAAAATAAAACCTGTGGTTTTCCACTCATATAAGCGAAATGTCTAGGTGCAGAGCATCAGACTTCCCTGTTGCCAGCTGTCCCACAGGTATCGTCAGTCTGCCTTCTGTGTTGCCTTAATTTTCAGGCAGGTTGTTTTTCATATAAAGGTAGAAGGTGTCTTACATTCTACTAGCTGAGCAGAAGTTGCTTAAAATTAAAATTGTCTTAATAGTTCCTTCCATGTATAGTTTTGACTGAAATAGGGGGACTAAGGAACACCACAGGGCTTGGTGAAGTTATTGTGTTTATCAATTCTTTGGTAAGGGTCTTTTTAAGTTCAACCTTTCTATTTGCAGATGATGAAGTTAAGACTTAAGGAAGAAGCCTATTTGCGTGAAGAAAAGCTGAAGTTGGGGGTCAGAATAGCTTGGGTAATTTTTATGTACATATCTTGGGAGAAATCTTGCTGTATAATGAGATCATAATAGAACAGATGGGATGGTGGCAAATGCTGTCTCAGGTCCTATCAGTTCTCAAGGTCTGTGAGATAACTTTCTTAGGGAATCCTGACCATGACTATGAAATGAAAAAAAAATTTTTTCCTGCAGGTTCTGGTTCCCACTCCCACATGAGATACAGAATTGAAGGCATCCTTTTCAGTTAAGAGTGACAGGAAGACTGCTGGTGGGTTTCACTAGGGACTAAAGTTAGGAGCTTTCTGGTTGTGGCTGATGGAAACTATTTTGGATGAGTCTGGGGAAAGGATAGTGGTAAAGGAAAAGAAACAGTGGGAAGACCTTGGGTCTTGTTCTAACCTGACATCTTTACACTCTCCTGCCTAAGGCTGAGCCCTCCCTTACGTTATCGGACTAAATCAGAGTGCAGAATCATCTTGGCTGCAGGGCAGGTGTCAGGGGTATCGTGAACCATGATATACACTGGAGGGGTGAGGCTGATGAAGGCTTGGGAGTCAGAAACCAGGCATCAGGAATGTCACAGCCTTGGGAAGGCAATGAGCCTGAGAGAGATGCCCAGCCTATGAGAAGAAAGAGATGGAAATGGAAAATGGTCCTCAGGCAGCTTCAGGCTTATTCCGTTCCCTTAGACTTTATTATATTTCCAGTTATTTCTATAAATGAGATCTGGTAAAGTACTGTACACGAGAACAACCCACAAGTGAGGAAGTATCAACCGCAATGCCAATTTGAGTTAATTGACCAAGATGAATTTAACTACCAACAGTAGTGGGTTAGCATGCCGGCAAATGCGCTCCGGAAGTGAATTTAAAATTAGAAGACTGGCTGGTGAGCACAGAACGGCAACAAAGGGAGTGAGCTTGAGGACATGAGTGTTTAACAGGGTCGGGCTAAGGTGGTCCATAGAATCTTCTCTGCAAGAGGAACAGCAGGGATTGGAGGGCTCGGGGCCAGGAGCCAGCTTCCCTCCCTCTGCCAGTAGGAAGCGCTTCACTTCTCTTTTCCTGCATTGCGAGGCGTCCATTTCCTACCCCCTTTCCTGGCTTATTCATTCTTCAGCTACTGTTTATGTGAATAACGATTATGTCATATCCATTATAGTTTTCTGGATTGTTTACTCCAAATCATTTTACCTCTAAGGCACCTTCTGCATAGTTTAAGTTTCTTCCCTTGTGTTGATTTTATAGTGTAATTTTTAGAATTAGGCTACATGTTGGTATCATTCTGTTCCTGTCAGTTGTAAAGGCATTCCAATGAACCAGTTTCCTCTGAGAGTGAGTGATTGATCGCTGTAAAGAAAAAGAATATTAACCTCTATGTGTTTGGGAACTGTCCCTCCTGGCTGTCTCCTTGCTAAAGAGACTTTTTTGCTTCCTGCATTTGCCAGTTCTCTGCGAGGTGGCTTCTGCTGTTCCCAGGTTTGCCCCTGAGGTGCTATAATGAGGTTTGTGACTTCTGGCATCCTTGATAGACTTTCCTTCTTGGACTGTAACATGAGAACTTGGGGCAAAAGGTATGAGGAGTTTCCTTGAGCTTCATCTGTCTTGGGCTGAGATTTAGGATAACTTTGAGTTTGGAATTACTATGAACGTGCTTTCATACTGAAATTTTTTCAGTCATTTAGAGAATGAGAGGAACACATGCTCATAATCAGTCACCAAGTGGATCTTTTAAAAATATATCAACCTGTAGCTGCGATGCAAGAAGCACAAGCACGTGTGTGTGTGTGTGTGTGTGTGTGTGTGTGTGTATCTAAGAATTTGGGAACATATAAGACATCATTCTGAGAGTTCATAGGAATCTCTTTTCTTTTTCTGGATATTTTCTTTTGACAGGGTAAACAGAATAATGGGCATGATTTTATTGAAGCAAACTGGTTCATTCTCAGAGACCCCCAAAAATGAAACTCAGGGAGAAAGGAATTGTTTCTAAGAGTTAATTAAAAAATAAGCTAATTAAAAATGAAAAAAATCTTCTACCTACATGGAAAGATTTATGACATTTGTGTTTCTTTATTGTTGAAGGAAATTAAAAGAAAATATATCTTGTATTCAGAATGATATCACTACTTATAGGAACACATTAGAAACCTATCAGTAATAGATAGACCCACAAAGCCATTACAATCACATTATTTTAAAATGATGCTGGGAGAATATTAGGTTATTCAAAAAGAATGTAGCATCCTCTGCCTAGATTAGGCTGTGGCAGCAGTGGAAAATACTGCCTCTGCTTGCAAAATGGAGCAGATTATTGAAACTATCAAAGACAAGGAAACTTTGCATCTCTGATAATATTAAAAGCAAGCACTGGTAGCAGTCTGGAGAGGTACCTTCATTCAGAAGCACATACACACAATCTCCTGTGTTCACAGCAGCAGTCACAGAGCTCACTGGCAAATCCAGGAGCCTCTAAGGCAGTCAGTGTTTAATGTGGGCCAGATATGCTGAGCCTGCTGTGCGACTCTGCGTGGCTCTCCTTAGTAGCTGTGCAGCACTGCACAGGTTGTATCCTTACTCTGCCCTTTGATTTTCCCATCTATGAGAGTGGACCAGCAGTTGTCTCCTTGTGCAGAGCATTGTGAGGGCCACCTGATATTTCTAGGGCACAATGGCATCCTCGGGTAGGAGGCAGAGTTGCCCTTGGTCAGTGTGATAACTTTCAGCTGTGCTCTGAGAGTCAGTGTGCTTTGAAGAGCTATATGCACACAGGAGGCGCTTTCATAGTACTGCAAAGAGACAGCTAGAAAATACTTTGGGAGAGCCCAGTGATGAGGGCGATGTGTTTATCTTTCCAACAAATACCAGAATGAGAAGGGTTGTGCTTAGATCATAGTCTTGGAAGGCTTTGTACAGGAAGCTACCAGCCTGCCTTTAGGTCAATGTTTTGAAGGTTTACTGTTGTTGAAATCTTTTGGTTAGAAGTGAGCACAGTGCTTAATGATATTCAACTCATATCTCATTAGTTCACTAAAGGGTGGGGAATTTACATTCCACAGAGACCTATTAAGGGAAGTAATTTTATTAAAATCCTAATTATTATTTTAAGGCACATAAATTAATATTCTTATTTGTGAAGAGCTCCTTCTCCCTGCTTAGAATGCTGCATTGACAATTAAAATATAATAAAGATGATTAATAATGAATAAACAAAATTAAAATATCATAAAATATGCAATTAAAAAACACTAAAAATCCTAGCTGAGCAGAATCATTAGAAAAAGCTAATCGCGACTGGAGGAGAAGAGCTTCTATAAAACGATGTTGCTGAGCATTATTTAACCATGGAGAATTTTCATAAAAAGTCTAATTCTTGACATCAGGGAGAATGATGTAAAGCTTGTTAGACTGGCAGTGGCCTACAGGAGAAAGGAAATGCGACCCAGATCACATCCTGATGTAGCATCTGACCTTTCCGTTACTTCTGTGTCATACACAGGCCCATTAAACTTGATAGAAAATGGTCAAAAGTGTTGTGAAGCATGTATCACGGCTGATAATAAGCCTCAACATTATTTTATTAAATTTGCTACTGTTTATATGAATAATGATGAGTGTGGATAGTTGAAGGGAGCTTTCTAAAACTGCTCTAGGTAACCTCTAAAGGGTTTTTTTTTTCGAGGACTCTTGAAAGTACAGGGCAGTGGGGTAACAGAGAAGCAGAATAAATACTTAAAACCCCTACGACTGGATTTATAGGCAGATCAAAAAAAATAATTTCATCTTCAGAGCCCTAGGTTCCTTATCTGTAGAACAGAAGTTTCTTGTTGCATGGCTGTGAAGAACACATAAAAACTGTATCTAGGGATGATTTAGAAATATAAATTCTTAAAAATGATACAAATGCTTTTGCCTTAGCTTCTGTGTTACACAGACTTGGGCCTGACGATTATGCTCTGTAGCTCCGGGTGATCTCTTTGATGAGAAGTTGATTCCAGTTCCTTTCTGATGTTTGGTCTATACATATTCCTTTCCTAGTGTCTTTGTTCAGGCTTCTGTAGTAAAATACACTGGACTAAGTGTTGATTTTTATAGTTCTGGAGGCTACAAGTTTAGCAAAAAGATGCTGGCTGATGCAGTGACTGCTGAGTGCCCTACATCCTTGTTTCTGGTGTGTGTATTTTCGTGCGTGAGTTTGTGCGTGTGCGTGCCCATGTGTCCTCACATGACAGAGAGAGGGAGAGGGAGTTCCTCTGCTGTTGGGCACTAATTTGAACCATGAAGTCTCCATTCTCATGATCTAATTACTTCCAAATGGCCTGACTTGGAGGTGAGAATTTCATCTGTGACCAGGCGTTGGGTGGGGGGCATCTATTCCCCTGCATCTGGGTTTCCATTGGCTACTACTTTCCATATCATCACTGGTTAGGTCCTCACTGTGAGTGCTGTTCAAGGCCGGCTGCAGCAAGAGCTGGGAACTGCTGGGGACCGAATCCCACCCACACGTAAGGGGTCGATGGCGGAACCCGCAGCTGAAACGGTCTTGCTGAACTGTGTGGGCCTCAGAGACCTTCCACCTCCACTCCGCTCCTGCAGCACTCAGCTTCATTTCTGCGTCCTATTGAGGGCGGGCTGCACTTCTGTGGACTCTACCAGCAGTCAGCGCCCACGTCACGGATGGATGTGCAGCTACGCCAGAGCCGTGACTGGGTAACCTTGGTGTCTCTCCACACATGGGTTCAGGCATTCATCAAGGGCCTTTGAGAGCCTGCAGAATACAGGGAATTGGGTGGGTCGCAGCTCAGCCGGGCTTCCGGATGGACTGTTGAAGGGGTTCATTTATCAATCTCCTACTTGGAGATATCATCAAATGAAAGTCTGTTTATTTTGAAATCAGCCCATATCTCAGGAAATATTCTCTCCATTTCCTGCCTTCAGGAGGCATCCCTTCATCTTTCTTCCTCTTCCTCGGTAAATGCTCAACTTTGGTCTGTTCTTCCCAGGTTCAACCCACTTCTCATGATTGGGGTAGTGGTCTTTTTCTCTCTGTTCCCGCACATCTACGAGGAGGGGTGTGCCTGTCCTTGAGAAAGCCAGGGCTGAGGATGTGAAGCTTTTTCCTGTCCTTCTTTGGCTTACTGCTGTTTGTTAGATGTTTATCATGTGCCAAGCAGAGAGCTCTGGACTTTCTGGGTGGCACATCATGAAATTCAAGAGCTCCTCCTCAGATGTCATTGCAGGAAAACTGTTTCTTATACATAGGGTGAGCAGTGAGCAGAAAGTTTACAGAAGTTTAGACCAGTGAGTGGTGGGCCTAGGACATTAGGGGGTGTATCCTGGGTGAAACTCTGAAATATATATTCCCTTCCTTCTTTCCTTTTTTTCTCCTTTCCCCAATCCTAGGTGTTCTTTCCTTTCGAGCAGTTTCTTTCTCTTCCACAATACCTATTGTACCTTTCAGATTTCAGGTTCTTGTACTAGGGAGACAATGTGATGTTTACAAAAGCAGGTCTGACTTATTTCACTTGCGAGTATGGTCCCTAGTTGCATCCATGTACCTATAAAAGCCTCAAGTTTATCATTCTTTATAGCAGAGTAATACTCCATTATGTAAAAATAGCACATCTTTTTTATTCATTCCTCAGCTGATGGGCATTTGGGTTGCTTCTAAGATTAACTTTGACAAATTATACTGCTACAAACATGGGTGCACATATATTGCTGTGGTATGATGTTTTCAATTCTTCTGGAAAAATACCCAGAAGGAAGTAATTGGGTTGAATGGGACCTCTAATCTCAGTTTTTTGGTGAATCTTAACACTGATTTCCACAGTGGTTGTACCGGTCTACACTGGCACCAACATTGGGGAAGGGTTCCCTTTTTCTTGCAGCTTTGCCAGCAACTATTATTGGTTTATTTTTTGATGATAGCCATTCTTTGTGGGGTGAAACAGAATCTCAGTGTTGTTTTAATTTGCATTTCTCAAGTGACCAATGCTGTTGAACATTTTTTCTTACATTTATTTGCCAATTTATATTTCTTCATCTGAGAAGTGTGTATTTATATCAGATGCCCATGTTTTGACTGGATCTTTGAATTTCAGTGGCCGACTTCTTTAATGTTCACTTCTTTTCCTCTTTTTTCCCTCCCTAAGTATTATTTACATGTTTTTTTTTTTAAGGATTCAGAGTTAACCATTTTATTCAATTTTTTAAATTAAGCTTTGAAAGTCTTTTAAAAGCTAATTAGAGAAGTATGCATGCAAAATTTACAGGAAAAAGTAAAATTAGATTCAGATTTTTTTGTCTTTTTTTTTTTTAATTTTATTTTAAAGACAAAAGAATGGAGACATATGAACCAGAAAAGCCATAAACAATACAGAAAATACAAAGTTATACAGAATATAGTAGGGAATTAGAACTGGATGTTGTATTACATAGTTATCTTCACATTAGTTAACACAAAAACATTAAAGGAAATACCAAATTATAGATAA
>PVLD010025085.1:0-24312 GCA_004027595.1 Dinomys branickii | reverse complement strand
TATCTTCTCTATAATTTGGTATTTCCTTTAATGTTTTTGTGTTAACTAATGTGAAGATAACTATGTAATACAACATCCAGTTCTAATTCCCTACTATATTTGGTATAACTTTGTATTTTCTGTATTGTTTATGGCTTTTCTCGTTCATATGTCTCCATTCTTTTGTCTTTAAAATAAAATTTAAAAAAGAAAAAAAAAAGAAAGAAGGAAGGAAAGGCTGAGGATGGATACAGTTCAGTGTGAAGGCTCTGGGTGCAATTCCCAGTACCACCAAAAAATAATAATAATAAATAAAACAAAACAAAGCACCAACTTCCAGCCTCCGTCTTGGCCTTGTGCAGAGCCACTCCCTGGGTGCCCACGGCATTCTCTGTGCCCTTGTGCAGAGCCAGTTTCAGATATTTGGTGACGCAAACAAGGCCTGTGCATTCCAGAAAAGAGGAGGTATTCAGGAGGCTGAGGCAGGGGGATAGCCATGAATTTGAGGGCAGCACAGTAAGACTGTCTCAAAAAGTCAAAAAAAAAAAAAAAAGAGATAGTAAAAATGCATATATAGTTTATTCCAAGATGATAAAAACTATTAAAAATCTGTAATCCCAGCACTGGACAGACCGAGCCAGGAGGATTTTTGCAAATTCAGGCCAATCTGGAACAATAGCAACAAAAAATCTATTTAAAAATGTGGAACGCGAGTGAGCCTGGTGAGCTGTCCTTTTAATCAAGCCCGGCCTCCCCACTTCCGGTGTGCTGACCCCAGCGCCCTCCGCGTGCCTTGCTCCCCTCTTCCCGCCTGCGCGAGGGAAACCCCCCGCCCCCCCACATCCCCACCCCCGCGTGCCCCGTGGAGCATCGCCTTCATCCAGGACGCAGGAGCTCCTGGGAGCTCGCTCGCGAGGCCTAGCTCTGTGCGCGTCCCCGCCCCTTCCCAGGCTCCCTGCGTGCTTGCAGGAGGCTTCGCTGATGACCTTGACCCGGGCACACAGTGGCCCTGGCTGATTTCCCGCCGTCTGCGGTCTCTTTCATTCTTCCCTGTGGTGAGAACTGGTCAACCCATTTGCAGACAAGGGTGTGGCCGCTCAGGTCACACGTGTCAAGGCCGCTTTGGAGCGTGATGCCACGTTCTCCTACTCTGAAGTCCCTGTCCTGCCCCCACTGAGGTGCTGCTTTCCCTGGCTATGTTCTGCAGCCTGGTCTCGAGCTCCTTGGCTGAAGTGATTATCCAGCCTCAGCCTCCTGAGTGTTGGAATTATAGACATGTCCCACTGCCTGGCTCAAATATCGCCCACCCCTTTTCCTCACACTGAGCTCCACTCTCAGGCCTTCCTGTTTTATTTTGAGAGAGTCTTGTTGGCTTGTCCAGGCTGAACTGGGATTTACAACCCTCCTGCTTCAGCCTCCCCAAGGGCCCGGATTACAGCACCACTCCTGCAAATACCCTCCCCTGTTCATTCCCAAGAAACATTTGCCCATCGTCCTCACACCTTGACGAACTGAGGAGCAAAGAAGGGAGCATTCACATTTCTTCCTTGCGCCCTAAAGCCAGGGAAGAGCCCGCTGGAACCGTCCTTGCCTCCTCTAAACCGTGTCTGTCGAGGGTGAGAACACCCCAAAGCTAGGGGCTTCCCAGCTTGGTTCCCCTGTATTACTGCAGATTGAAGCCGGACATGGTGGCGCACGCCTGTAATCCCAGCACTTGGGAGGCTGAGGCAGGGGGATCGTAGCGAGTTCGAGACCAGCTTTGCTTCGTCTACAAAGTGAGCTCAAGGCCAGCCTAAACGCAGAGTGAGACCCTTCTCAAAAAAAAATAAATAAATAAAAGAAAAAAGTTAGAACGGAACTACATCCCCAATCCGTTATTTTGGAGTTTTTATATTCTTTTTCTTTTTTTGAGGCAGGGTTCCTCTCTGCAGTTCAGGCTGCCCTTGAGCTCACTTTGTAGCCCAGGCTAGTCTTGAACTTGCAACGATTCTCCTGCCTTAGCCTCCGAGTGCTGGGATTACAGGTTTGCAGGCATGCGCCACCACGCCCGAATCTTTTATTTTTATTTTTTTTAGTTTTTATATTCTTGCTCTGACACAGGTTCGGATTCTCTAAATTGCCCAGGCGGGGCTGAAACTTTCCATTCTCCTGCCTCAGCCTCCCAGAGTGCTGGGATGATAAACCTGCGTGCCACGCGCCGCCAGCCGGGCTTTTTGACTTCCCTTTCTGCTCCCAAAGAAAGTCCCGCCCTTTACAGACAAGGTCTCCATACTGGGGTAGGGGGAAGGTGGCGGCGCAGGGCGTCCTCCCCGCGCCCCCGCAGGGTCGAGCAGGGCTGGGGGCGGGAGGCGCAACCTCGGGCGAGGCGTTCGGTCTGACCCGGCGCGGCGACTCGCGTTCCGCCTAGTTTTCATTTCCGCGGAGAGGAGATGATTATCCCGAGAGACTCTGAACCGTTACCCTCCCGGTGGGACGGAAAATCCGACCTCTCCCCGCAGCTTCTGTGCGCGCAGCCCTTGCGGCGGGATTGCAGGCCGGGCGGGCGGCCTGCGGCCTGCGGGAAGAAGGGCCCGGAAGGGGTGTGTGGCGGCGCCAGGCGGGGACCCCGCAGCCACTAGTCTGACCTGCGAGCCGGCCCCTCGCCAGTAGGCCGCGCCAGGACTGCAGAAATTGTTTCTCAGAAAAGATCTAGTTTGCTGCCGAGAACCTCGGGTTACTGTCAACTCTATGGGAACCAGGGAGTAAAGGATGCTTTGTCCCTGTGCGCATGTGTCACCGGTAACGTCAAAGCTCTAAACCCAAGCCAGGCGTGGTGGCTCACGTCTGTGATCCCAGCACTTGAGAGGCTGAGGCCGGAAGATCGCTGTGAGTTCAAGGCCAGTCTGGACTATATCTTGAGACCCTGTCTCAAAAAGGAGTTCAAAATCCTCTTTCCATTTCTTCTTTTCCTCCTCTCCTCTTCCTTTTCTCCTTTTTTTGTCTTTTTGAGACAAGGTCTCACTATGCAATTCAGGCTGGCCTTGAGCTCACTTTGTAGACGAAGCGAAGCTGGTCTCGAACTCGCTACGATCCTCCTGCCTCAGCCTCCCAAGTGCTGGGATTACAGGCTGTGCCACCATGCCTGGCCAGCCCTCCTTCTTTTTCGTTTTTTTGAGACTAGGTCTCACTGTGTAGCTCAGGCTGGCCTCAGCCTCCCAGCTATTCCCCTACCTCAGCCTCCTGAGTGCTGAGATTACAGGCACAGGTCAGCCACCACTGGTTGCACTTCTGCGCTGCTGTGATGATGGCTTCCCCACCCAGTTTCCTGCCTCGGTTCTCCACCTCTTCCACCTCCTTCTTTCTCAGATGCACTGAGATGTAACGACAGTCACATACACCTCAGGCATACATACAGCTTGATGTTTTCTTTTTGGATGCTGAGGGCTGCATTCTGGGATTTATGCCTGCTAAATACACAAGCTACCTCTGAGCGACACTCTAGCCAGACTTGACGTTTATTTTGGGGGGTGGAGGCAGGGTCACACTAGGCAGTTCAGGCTGGTCTTGAACTCACTATGGAGCCCAGGCTGGCCTCAAACCCACAGCAATCCTCCTGCCTCTGCCTCCCAAGTGCTGAGATCACAGGCATGCACCGCCACACCCGGCCTATTTTTTATTTTGAGACAAGGTTTTGCTGGGTTGCTGGGCTGGAATTTGTGATTTCCTGCTTCAGTCTCCCACAGTGTTGGCATTAAAGGCGTGTGCCACCACCCTGCTCCAATTTGATGATTTGATATATGTTTCATTGTAAAATGATCATCATAGTCAAGCCAGTTGCTAATTAACAGGCACCACATTGAAATGAGCCAGGTGAATGGACTCCGATGGACGAGCTGCTGATTCTGGGGAAAGCTGCAGGGATGAGCTGAGCAGCAGCCGGTTTAAGGGGGAAACAGGTTCTGTCCCGCCGCAGCGGGAGCAGCTTGCAGACCCTGCGTGTTCTACAGCCTAGTGACAGCCACTGCTTTGGAGCACAGGGATTCTCAGTGAAAGTTTGTAACTGCCCGGCATGGTGGCTGAGGCAGGAGGATCTTCTTGAGTTTAAGGCCAGCCTGGGCTACATAGTAGGACCTTGTGTCAAAAAAAAAAAAGTTTATAATTCAGATGAACATGAAGCAATTCCAAACAAAGCAGCTAATTTAATATAAAATAAAAATACTTTTAAACTGAAGAGAGAACATGAAACTCTGTCATGTAACAGTTTCCAGTTACTGTTACAGAGCAACGCTGGAGTCAGGTGAGTGTTGTAGTCTGGGGTTTGTGAGGGGAACAGTGCAGAACGTGACACAGATTTATACGGTTATTTATAACAGTCGCCCAGGGAGGCCTATACAAGAGCCTGCAGGAGGTCTGTCCACACCCTAAGGGCCAAAGAATCCAGCTGAGGCCTGGGTCCCATGGCAGTGTCCTACACGAGTCCAGCTGAGGACCTAGAGCATGTGAGTGTCTCATGAAGGCCTGTTTCACGGATCTGCGCTGGGAAGGCCAAAAGTGTTAGAACCGAGACCCACATGGAACCAGACCGGACCTTCTGACATGAGAGAAGTCTTTAATAGGGGGAGTGGATGGAATAGCAAGCTGCCTTGAGGACCAAGGCAGCAGCGAGCTGAGCAAAGCCTGGGCTTTTAAATCATTTTCAGGGTGGGTGTCTGTGGGCCAGAACAGCCCAAGCAGGGGTGGGGTGGGTGGTGGTGGTGGTGGTGGTGGTGGTGTCTGTGGGCCAGAACGGTCCGAGCAGGGTGGGTTGTTCAAGGGGAACTGTGGCCAAGGGGAACTGAAGTGGAACAGGTAAGGAAAGGAGAGAAATATTGAGAGTTAAAGTTTTCCCACAAGGGGGGCTGGCTGCCTTGTGACTTATCACAGAGGTCAGTGGTGGAAGCTAAAACATCTGTGCCAGCGGGATGAGGGATCTGCATTGGAGCAGAAGCAATGCTCATGTAAGAACATGGCTCCCCGAAGGTACCACAGCCCTCCTCAGGGACAAGGGGGTCCCGAGCTCCTCCGATGGTGAGGACAGCTGAGTTCCCATCAGGAAAGCCAATGCACAAGCTTCTCCAGGGGACTGAGCAGCGCACCATCTTCCCCTCCAGAGCCAGGAAGCGATGCTCAAGGTGAGGACCAGAGCTCCCCCCAGTGAACCGAAGCCGTTCTCAGCGACAGCGAGGTCTCGAGCTGCGTGGAGGATGAGAACAGCTGAGCCATCAGGAAAGCCAGTGCGATGAGGTCCTCAGGAGAACCAGCAGCTCCCTCCAGCTTCTCTTCCCCTCCAGCTGTGCCCCTTCCCTGCCGCAGCAGCCCTCAGTGGGCTCCCACACCCAGCACCCGCTGGTTCTGTTCAGCTGGGGGTGACAAGCTGACCGAGTTGTCAGTCCCCACAGTGGCAGGGGGGGAGGCATTGGCATGAATCGCAGATGTTCTATTCGGACTGTGCTATGCACATGGTGAAGCTGGACTTGATGGGCCAAATATAACATCGCTAAACTCAACCAAGGGTAGAGGTAAGCCAGGTATGGTGGTGCAGGCCTGTAACCCCGGCACTCTGGGAGGCTGAAGCAGGAGGATCACAAGCTTGAACCCATCTGGGCAATTTAGTGAGACTGTGTGTCGGAATACAAGACAAAAAGGCTGGGGTGCAGTTCTGCATGGAGGCCCTGGCTTCAGTTTCCAGCCTAAAGGCCCTTGATTTATCAGATAGAGATCAGCTCAGAAGTGCGGGAACTTGAATTTGTTGCGTGAGCGAAAGAAGGTTTCACTGGGTCAGCAGGGAGTGAGCATTGGAACTGCAGGCAGGAACCCGAGGAGGCCTGGGATTCCAGGAGGAGCCATGGCCAAGTGTGTCAGTGTCCCCCTGCGTGGGCGGCCGCACGTGTGTAATACTGAAGGCTTCACGATGTCCTCTCTGCTCTTCAGTACACTCAAGCTCCCGCGCGTGCCCAGGGTGCATTTTGGCCGCCAACCCCGAGGCGCTGTTCGTGGCACTGCGGCGTCAGAAGGAGGCCATTCCTGCCTGGGGCAGACGGGCCCCAGAGCATGTAAAGGTGCCCAGGACACAACACAACAGTAACCGCGGCAAGCTGGCACCAGGGTGCAGGCCAGAAACCCCAGCACTCTGGGAAGCTAAGGCAGGAAGATCACAAATTTGGGTCTAGGTTGGGCAATTTAGTAAGTTAGTGAGACTGTCTCAAGGGGCAGGGGTGTAGCGCAGTGCAAAGGCCCCAAGTTTAATCCCTGGTGTTGAAAAAGCAAAAGAAAAACAACTAAACCAAACCAGAAATGGAACCATGTCAAGTAACAATGAAAATACTGGCCTGGAGTGGTGGTTGCACACCTGTAATCCCAGCACTCAGGAGGCTGAGGCAAGAGGATTGTTGCGAGTTCGAGGCCAGTCTGGGCTAAAACATTGAGTTCAAAGCCAGCCTGACCTGCATAGTGAGACCTTGCTTCTCCCACAAGAAAGAAAAGTACTGCTGTCCGTCTTTATCCAGTCTTCCTTTCTGAGGTTTCAGGTACTGCAGGTCAGCTGCGACCTAAAAACAGTGTATTAAATGGAACATTTGAGAAATAAATACCTCATGAAGGTGTGTATGTGAGTGTGTTGCTCTGTTTTGGCTTTTGAGACAGCCGCTCTTCTAGTCCGGGGTGAGCTTGAACTCACCACGTGGTACAGGCTGGCCTTGAACTCATGGTGATCTCCTGCCTCAGTATAAGTGCACCACCAGCAACAATTGATGAGTTTCAAACTTCTTTTTTTAAAGACAGAGTCTTACTATGTAATTCAGGCTGGCCTTGAACTCACTTATATGGCCCAAACTGGCTTCGAATTTAGCGATTCTCCTGCCTCAGCTTCCCCAGTGCTGGGAGTGTGGGCTTGCACCACCACATCCACCTTTAAATAATTTCGATGAGCTCTGTCATAATTATTCAGTTATTGAGGTCAACCTTCCTCCCTCCTGTTGCTGGGGATCAAAACCCTCAAGCAAGCTAGGAAAGACCTCGGCCCTGGCCGTAATCTGTCTGTAATCTGTTGCTGTGCCGAGGTATAAAGGCAGCTTCCTCACGGGCGTATGCAGCAGAGGAAGCGGAGTATGTAGGGCCTTGCCCTGTCCTTGCCCTGGTCCGGGAGGGTTGGCAGCTGTCCTCCCAGGCACTGGTACCGGCTGTCGGGGTGGGTGCGGCTGGGGACACCCACGGCCTTGCCATGCACTGCACTGGATAAGCTGTGGCACCCGCTGGTTTCCTGAGCCACAGGGCAGAAGCGGAAACCAGAGCTGTGAGCTAGGTTTAGGAGAGGGGATGATTTCAGGGGAAGGAAGCATCCCTAAAAGGCCCACGCTCAGGCTGGCAATGTCTAGCACGTGTGGAAAGGAGAGAAACATTGAGAGTTAAAGTTTTCCTAGAAGGGGGGCTGGCTGCTTCGTGACTTATCACGAAGGTCGGTGGTGGAGGCTAGAACGTCCGTGCCAGCGGGAAGAGGGATCTGCACTGGAGCAGAAGTGATCCTCAGGTAAGAACCAGAGCTCCCTCGAAGGTACCACAGCCCTCCGGGACAGTGAGGTCCCCAGCTCCTCTGATGGTGAGGACAGCCGAGTTCCATTAGGAAAGCCAATGCACAAGCTTCTCCAGGGGTCTGAGCGGCGCACCATCTTCCCCTCCGGAGCCAGGAAGCGATGCTCAAGGTGAGGACCAGAGCTCCCCCCAGTAAAGCGAAGCCATTCTCAGCGACAGCGAGAATGTGAGGGAGATCCTGAGTGAGAAACGGCCGACGACGGCACAAACTCAAAACCAAACCAAACACCCAGAACACACAGCAATGCGCGGTGTTCTCACAGGCGCCCCCTGCCGGCCAGGGCTTCCACGTCTGGGCCAACTGGCCGGGACGCAGATGGACGAACCTGCAGGGCTGGAATGGGGCTGCGGCGCCCCGCGCCCCTCGTTGCCAGAGGACCGCGGGGCCCAGGTCGGGGGGCGGGCAGGCGGAGGGGCCCTTTGCCGTCCTGCGTGAGGAAGGCGCGGCCGGGCTTGCCCGGAGAAGGTGCGGCGCGGGCTGCACGGCTGCTCGCTTAGCGGGAGCGCGCCGGTCTGGGCTGGGCCTGGCGTCCTCCGGGGAGGCCGAGGCAAGAGGACCGCGATCTCCAGGTCAGCCGGGGCTAGATCGGGAGACTCTATCGCCCACCAGCCGAGCGGGACGCGGCGCGCTGTGTAGAGGCCGCGCACAGCTGGGCTCCGCCAGGGCCAAGTCGGCCTCGCTGCTCCGACGCCCGGGAAGGCGCCGAGGCCCGGGACGCAGAGTGCGGCAGCCGGGGGCGGGGACCGTGCGGCGCCGCGCTGCCCTCCCCGCTCCCCCTGCCCCTGGAGGGCCGCTCGGGCGCCCGCCCCGCCCCTCTGCCCATCGCCCCCACTCCGGCCGCCCGCGCTGCCGCGGCCCTCGGAGCAAACCCCGCGCTCTCCGCGTCCCCCTAGCCGCGGACCCCGCTTCTGCGCCGTTCTCCCTCCTCCGCACCCCGTCTTTGTGGCTCTTCGCATTGCACCCAGGACCTTCACTCTGAGCTGCATCCCCAGCTCTTTTGAAAGTTAAGGAAAAAAAAATTGTGCGACAGAGTAGAGGGACAGAGGGGAGGGGCCGGAGTAGAATTAGGATGTGCTGTGTGCTTGTGCCAACGCCCCACGCTGAGTGTAATCATTGCGCACCCCACACATGTGCTAATAATGAAGTAACTGAGACAGGGGGTCTCGCTAAACTGCCCAGGAGGGGACTTGAATTTGTGATCCTCGTGCCTCAGCTTCCCAAAGTACCGGGATTACACAAATTTGCACGACCGCGCTTGGCGTTTTGCTCTTTCTAGCTGTACCTGCGCGCCCTCTGCTGGACATCCTCAGTCATGGCCGCCCCGTTGATTTGGGAATCGCCCTGTGCGCGTCTCCCGTTTTTGCAGGCAAAGGCGACTTGATTGTCACGACGCCAGGCACAGGAGCACGGAGCCTCCGCGCCCTCTTCCGTCCGGGAGGGCTGTGCGTCCGGGCAGGGTGGCTCTGCCGGCGCCGTGCGAGGGCCGCCGGGCGCTGCCGGACGTGGCGCGGGTCCCTGGGCTCGACGGCGCCACTGTCCACGGCCGCGGCCGCTCCTCGCGGAGAGTCCGCTCGGGCCGGCGCGCGGTGCCCTGGGGTCCCAGCCCTGCGGGCCGAGGGGACAGCGGGCGCCCCTGGGGGCGGCAACGAGAGCCGAAGTGGACTCGCGCAGGGCGGCAGCTCCACCGAGGCTCGGATGCCCGCGCCTTCCCTGGCCTGTGTCTCCACGGGAACGCCAGGCTCCACCCGAAACGACGAGTCTACTGCTCAGGGCTTTTGTCCCTTTTCATTTTGGAAACAGGGTCTTGCTGTGCAGTTCAGGGTGGCCTTGAACTCACCACATAGCCCAGGCTGGCCTCCGACTCTCGGAGATCCTCTCGCCTCAGCCTCTCCTTGCTGGGGTTACAGGTGTGCGCCATGAGCTTCAAGCTTTTATGTTCCCCAGGAGAAATTTGCAGTACATACTGGTTAGACGCCTCGCGGGGTGTGGGTCCATGTCGTCTTCGCTTTATGTCCCCTTCTCTCACTCCTGCCTCCCTCTTTCCCATTTGCAAAAGATGTACCAGTCTGTTTCCTGGGACCTATTTTTATTTTTCTTTAGTTATGCTGAGTTTCTCATCTAAGAGGAACCACGCAACATGTAAACTTTGTGTCTCAGTGTTTTTTGTTTGTTTGTTTTTGGGGGTTTTGTTTTTGGTCTTTTTTGAGACAGGGTCTCGCTATGCAGTTCAGGCTGGCCTTGAGCTCACTTTGTGGCCCAGGCTGGTCTCGAACTTTAAGCGATTCTCCTGCCTCAGCCTCCCGAGTGCTAGGATTACGGGCGTGCGCCACCATGCCCAGCTAAACTTTGTGTCTAATTTCTTTTACTAAACATCCCAGTCATCAGGTCACCACTCTGTGAGGACATCCTTGTTCTTGGGTCCTGTGGCCAATCTCCTCCACAGCTTTCTGGCAATACATGGAGCTCTGTCTTGTAATGTAGCCTCATCCTGCAGGAAGTCACCCGGCGCAGGCACAATCCAGCAGGGATAACTCGAGGGCAGGGCTGTGTCGGATGTGTAAGAAGAGTGAGACCCAAGTGTGGGACCCCAGGACGTTTCCTTCCAGGTAAACGCTCCAGGCTGGGCGAGGACGCTGTTTTCAGCAGGAGATCCTGCTCTGTCCTGGCGTCTCAGTTAAGATGCGGTCCACACAGGCACCAGCTCCCTGTGCTGAACGTAAATCATCGTGTTCTAATGAAAATTAAAATAGAAAATAAATTTCTTAATGCGTAGCAGAAACTCCCTCCACCCCAAAGAATGAACACGGAGTCTTTCTGCCCTCGAGAGGAAATTCAATTATTTATGCGGAAATGTAGAAGGCTGAAGAATCCGCGATCTGACTGTGCAGTGTGGGAGGCTCTCTTGGGAGGGTGAGCTGGCAGCTCCAGGGGCCTCTTTTACGTCTTCAGTGAGACAATCAGATGGCACACGGCCGTGGGTAGGGCACGCGCACAGTAGTGTTGATTCAGCACAGACAAGGTCATTTGCCGTTTTATCTTCTCAGAAATAAAGCATGGTACAAGCCTGTAATTCCAGCACTCCGGAGGCTGAGGCAGGAGAATCAGAATCGCCATGAGTTTGAGGCCAGCCCAGACTACACAGAGAAAGCAGAAACAAAAATACTAAACTAAACTAAAAAGTCATCGCTGTCTGTGTCCTCTCTGAAAGTGGGGGAAGATGGTGATGTAGCTCACTGTACAGCACTTTTCTCGCACGCATGCAGCCCTGGATCTGAGTTCCTCAGTCCTTGGGAAAAGTGGAAGGAAAAATAGTTGACTGATATCTTTGCCTTTATTTATTTAGATGAGGTCTTGCTCTGTTCTCCAGGTTAGTCTCGAATTCCTGGGTCCAAGAGAGCCTCCTGACTCATCCTCCCAAGCAGATGGGATTACAGGTGCATGCTACTGTGTCCAGCTCTGGGAGCTGGTTTTGAGTCAGAGTCATTACGTGTAGTACAGACCGGCTTTGAACTCAGGATCCTCTTGCCTCAGCCTCTAAGTGCTGGGACTGCAGCCTGCGCCATCTTCTCGGGCTCTCCCGGAGCTCCGGAACGTGCACACCGGGCCGCTGCGGGTGGCCTCGCGCATCACTGGGTACGCGGCCGCCTGCGGCGCTGGTGGGGCGTGGGCCGTCGCGCAGAAAGACCGGGCCAGCGGGGGTGAGGTCGCGGCTGCGGGGGCCAAACACACGCAGCCGATGCAGGCGAAGCGCGACTGGGGAGCAACCGGGCGCGGAGACTGCGCTGCTCCGCGGGGCAGGAGGGCGGGGAGGGGGCTCGGCGGCCCGGCGCCCGGCGTGCGCGAGCGGTCACGGCGGGTCACGGGGGAGCGGGGCTGGGCGGGGCCGAGCTCGCGGCGGGGTGGGGCTGGGGGCGGTGCGGGGCGGGCGGGGCGGTGCGGGACTGGACTGGACTGTGATGATTCCATCTCCCGGCCTGAGCCTGGCTGCCACCTACAGGCTTCCCAGCTCAGGGCCTGCGGGCCAGCTGTCCTCTCCTTGATTGCAAACTGGGAACAAGAACGGCAGAAATAGTTTTAAGTTTTAAAGTTATTGTGATAATTGGGTGAGAAAATACATATGAAGTGCATCGTGAATGTTACTTCTTGAGAACTATGTTACATTTAGGCCGGGCGTGGTGGCGCACGCCTATAATCCTAGCATTTGGGAGGCTGAGGCAGGAGGGCCACTGTGAGTTCGAGGCCAGACTGGCCTACAAAGTGACTTCAAGGCCAGCTTGAACTGCACAGGGAAACCCTGTCCCAAAAAGACAATAAAAAAAGAATTATATTACATTTAACAACTTAATAATAAACATCATATTTGAGATATAAATACAAAAGGACTGTAAATGTCTATAGTATAAACATATTAGAAACACAAATAATTTTTTTGTTTGTTTTTTTGAGACGGGGTCTGCCTGTGGAGTTCAGGCTGGCCTTGAGCTCATTTTGTAGCCCAGGCTGGCCTCGAACTTGCAATGATCCTCGTGCCTGAACCTCCTGAGTGCTGGGATTATGGGCACGTGCCACCACGCCGAGCTACAAATAACTTTTTTTTTTTTTTTTTTGGTCTTTTTGAGACAGAGTCTTGCTCTGCAGTTCAGGCTGGCCTTGAGCCCACTTTGTAGCCCAGGCTGGTCTCAAACTCAGTGATCTACTGCCTCAGCCTCCCTTTTTTTTTTTGCAATATCGGGGATTGAACCTTGCATTTGCCAGGCACACGCTTATTCCACCAAGCTATATCCCCAACCCCAAGGAATTGTTTTGCTTTGTTTCTTTTTTCTTTTTGGGGGAGTTACCGAAAATCAAACTCAGGACCTTGTACTTGCCAGGCAGGTGCTGTGCCCCTGAGCTATGTTCCTGCATGCCTCAGCCTCCTTTGTTTATTTTATTTTATTTTTTTTTGTCCTTTTGAGACAGGGTCTTTTTGTGCAGTTCAGGCTGGCCTTGAGCTCACTTTGTAGCCCAGGCTGTCCTCAAACTTGCAATGATCCTCCTGCCTCAGCCTCTCAAGTGCTGGGGTTCAGGTGTGCACCACCATGCCTAGCTGACACAGGGTGTTGGTAAATTACTAAATTGTCCAGGCTGATGTCCAACTTGGGGTCCTTCTGTCTCAGCTTCCCTGTTGTGGTTTGTGTCTGGATGTCCCCCAAACCCTCATACAGTCATGGGGCGGGCTTCTAGAGTTTTGGATTGACTCCAAGTGCTGGGATTACAGGCGTGTGCCACCACACCTGGCTTATTTTTCAAATATATTTCATATTTGAACTGCATGTTTAGTAAAAGACAAATGACAAGCTCAAACATCCTTTTTTTTTTCAAACATTCTTTTCTACCTGTATGACAGGGCTTTTTTTTGTTTGTTTGTTTTTGAGACAGGCTGGTCTCACTATGAAGTTCAAGCTGGCCTTGGACTCATTTTGTAGCCTAGGCTGATCTGGAACTCACAATGATCCTCCTGCCTCAGCCTCCTGAGTGCTAGGATTACAGGCATGTACCACAAGGCCCAGCCTACAGGGTATTGATAGAAATAATATTCTTTTCTTTTTCTTAGACAAGGTCTCACTATGTAGCCCAGGCTGGCCTTGAATTCACAGAGATTCTCCTGCCTCAACCTCCAGAGTACTGGGATTACAGGTGTGTACCACCATACTTGGTCAAGCATGAATATTCAAAGAGCTTTTATAAATTCCTAAGTGATGACAATTATTTCAATGGAAAGATGGATGAAGGACAAGATAAGGCAATTCATACCGAAAAAGAGCCACAAAGGGATAATGAACAGGGTAATAGTGTTTATCCTAGAATACTTAACAAGGAAGTACTGCATTTGCTCATAAAATTGCAATATTCTAAATAACCAATGCAAGCCGAGCATGGTTGCACACTCCTGTAATCCCAGCATTTGGGAGGCTGAGGTAGGAGGATCATTGCAAGTTTGAGACCCTCCTGGGCTACAAAGTGAGCTCAAGGCCAGCCTGAACTACATAGTGAGACCCTGTTTCAAAAAGACAAAAAAACCAAACCAAACCAAACAAAAAACCCAGTGCAGTAGCAAGTAGAGACACAAAAATGACACCCAGAATTTGGAGGCAAATTTATCTTTTGTCAATGAGCACTAATCGGGATCATTCCCAAAATATCAGGCCTCTAAGGCCCAGGAAGGGAGGATTTTATGGGGCCCACAAAGGAGAGGTATGGAGGTAGAGTACTTGACCATCTTTGATTGGATTTTACAAAATGTGTCATAATGACCAGCCATTTCTAAGAAACAGAAGCAACCAGAACTGCAACAGGAACTGTCACCCAGGCAACAAACAGATAGGCTGGGGGGGGTACTTCCTGCTACACCAGAGTATCTGTCACTGATGAAAATGCAATCACTCACACACTGTTATATGGTAGTGTAAACTGACAACCTGTTAGTGAGAAGAATGCTTGTCTTTGGAGAGAAGTGTGTATGTCACACACACACACACACACACACACACACACACACACACACACATATGCACGCATGCACGCATGCGCGCGCGGACTTTTAATGGTGCACACCTTTAATTCCAGCATGATGGTGCACACCCCTAATTCCAGGTATTTGGGAGGCTGAGGCAGGAGGATCAAACATTCCAGGCCAGCCTGGGGAACTTAGTGAGATTCCATGTAAAAATAAAACCGAGAAGAGCTGGGATGTAGTTCGGTGGTGGAGTGCTTGCCTAGTGTGAGAGGCCCTGGACTGAACGTCAGCACCACAAGAACAAAAGAAAAATACACAAGGCAAAAATACAGAGGCCTTTTGATCTAACAAGTGGGCTTCTAGGAATTTATCTGAAGGAGAAAAAAATCAGATCTGCAAAAGCTTGTTTGTGAGTATGTTCATCACAGCTGTATTTATACTGATAGAAATCAAAAGCCTGGCATGGTGGTGCACACCTGCAAGCCCAGCACTCCGGAGACTGAGGCAGAAGCATCCTGAGTTCAAAGCCGACCAGGGGAACCGCATGACCGGGTCTTAAAGAAAGGGGCGGGGGCAGTGCAGAGATGCAGTTCAGCAGTAGGGTGCTCACCCAGGTCAAGGCCGGGATTCAGTCTCCAGTACTGGGAAACAAGCACATAAAACAAAGCAGAAATGCCCCGGACACCTTGCTATTTTAGCACATTTCTCTGCGTAGGAAGATGGTCCTGCAGCCGTGTGGAAACACGCACACTGCACCGAAAAGTTTGTAACAGTTGACTTTCACGAGGAATCACAGGCAGCAATTTGTTTTTGATTTTTCTGCAGTGAGCATGTTTTCCAGTTATTACTGCTGTGTCATCAGTCACTGCAAACCTGGTGACATTAAATAAGCAGCATTTCGCTAGGGTGACAAGTTCTGAGGTCAAGCACTTGGAAGGTCAGCGCAGCGGCGGCATCCTGGCCCGGGCGCGGACGCAGCTGGGAGGTGTCACAACTGTGGGCTGCAGTCGTCAGTCCGCCTCTGACCCGCCAGCTGGGAGGACGGGGAAGCGAGCTGCCAGCCGCAGCTCCTGTGCCTGCGCAGAGGACTGGGTCTCCCGCGCGCAGCCTCAGTCTGCTCCACCTCCAGGCTCTCCGGGCTGTGTGATGCGCATGCGCTTGGGACCAGCCGCGGTCACTCTTGCTAGCTTGGCGTGTAAGTTTCATGCTGCTGTTGGGTACAAGTACCAAGCGCAACCATATTCAGGGGCAAAGCGATATGGAAATCACCTCTTGGTCACAGCCGTGTTAGAATATACACATATATTCCTTTTGTGCTTGGACTATAAAACCAACCTGTCAATATCTTTGCATTTGTAATTAAATTAATTATTTTTGGCTTTTGGAGACAGGGTCTCACTATGCAGGTCAGACTGGCCTTGAGCTCACTTTGTAGCCCAGGCTGGTCTCGAACTCACAACGATCCTCCTGCCTCAGCCTCCCGAGTGCTGGATTACAGGTGTGTGCCACCACACCCATCACTTTTAAAAGCTTGTAAAATATCAAGGAGCCTGACTTTTTCAGGAACAGATGGGACAGCCATGTTGCACAGTGGACATAGGAGCAGCCCTTCCAGGCTTTGGGTCCTGGGTGCCTTTTCTACCCTTGCTGTGCTCCTGGGTGTGGGCGTTGGAGTAGAAGTGGGCGTGTGCGAAGGGTAGGGTTGCCAGGTACCACATACGACATGCAATTAAATCAGACTTCAGACAAAAAATACGGAAATGTTTAGCATACATATGTCCCAGCACTGCACAGGCTTTCTGTTAAGAAAGCTTTCTGTGCTCACCTGGTAGCCAGATTCAGCAAGGCATCTGTCTGATTGGTTTCGCTAAATCTGGCCTGGGTAGCCAGAGAGAACAGCCTGCACCTCTCCTCGGCTGGGCCCTGAAGGGCACAGCTCCGGTCTCAGTGGGGAGATTCTATTTTCAGCAAGGACAGCAGCACAGTCTGAGAATAGCCAGGGCGGCGATGGACGAGGGCAGGGATGTTTTCTGACACGAGAAGGCAAAGCAGCCCGAGGGCTGGAAACCTGGCCTTGATTCCTGGATGCGTTGACAGCTCTCTCTGACCTGGAGGAGACTAAATCCCTCTGTAGCCAAGTTTCTAGTGTGAACCATGCTGGTGCAGCCCAGGGCGGTCAGGGGACTGATGGGAACGAAGTAAAAATCCACCGGAAGGGCTGATGATGTCAGGCCCTGTGTTAGATCTCATCCCCCACCCCCTGTACTGCAAAAACAAACAAAAACCCAAAACCTTCCCTGAGAACTGCACAGCAGCCTTTTTTTTTTTTCTTTTGAGACAGGGTCTCACCATGCAGTTCAGGCTGGCCTTGAGCTCACTCTGTAGCCCAGGCTGGTCTCGAACTTGCATGGATCCTCCTGTCTCAGCCTCCCGAGTGCTGGGATTACAGGTGTGTGCCACCATGCCAGGCCGCACAGCAGCCTTAGAAAGGATATTTTTTTTCCTTTTTTTTTTTTTTAAGTGATACTGGGGACTGAGGGCAAGGTCTTTGCACTGCACTAAGAAAGGAAATGTTAAGCTTTGGTGCTAGTTCTTTGTCATCTTGAGCTGGTTTAACGCAGGGCACCTGAGAGCCTTCTGTACCGGCTTCTCAGCAATGAGCTTACATCGCTCTCAGACAAAACATGAAACCCAGATACTATTGTTAAAGTCCACACCTTGTCCCATGTTGAGCTACAGGGACTAGGACCATTGCAAACATCTCTGAGCAGAAGCAGTAAGTGTGCTGTTGAATAAAGCCACAGCCAAGCATGGTGGCACAGGCCTGTAATCCTCTGCGAGGCTGAGGCAGGAGGATTGCAAATTTGAGTACAGTCTGGATCATTAAGCAAGAGCCTGTCTTAAACAAAACTAAACGAGACAACAAAAAAACAAGGAAACAAACAAATAAAAGGCTGGGGATGAAGCTCAGCTGAAAGCTCTGGGTTCAATCTCTAGCATAAAAAAGTCTTGCTTGCTGTGATCTATTGACAGACAGCCCTCGATATAGGGTTAAAAAAAAATGTGTTGCCTGTTCTTCCTTTATCTGAGGACCCTTCAGTGGAGTTCACACTAATATGATGCAGAATGAGCTCTCAAAAGTTACATTCTTTTCCCTCACTCTCTTCTAAAATGTAGTTCCAACAGCTAAATTTAAGACTAGTGTATTTATGCCTGTTGCCAAGTTGAGATCTGGCCAATGGCAAAGAGTTTTTTCTTTGTTTATTGGTTGCTAGGTAGAAAAGGACCCCGCACAGCTGTCATCTGACACCTTTCCAACAGCCAGGGAGACAGACAGCCTGCGCTGCGAACAAGGGCTATTTTTTAAAAATAAACATCAGTCTTATAAAGATAGATGAAACAATATTTATTTATTTATTTATTTATTTTTTAATATTTATTTATTTATTGAGACAGAGTCTCGTTTTGTAACTCAGGCTGGCCTCACTGTACGGCCCTTGCAGCAATCCTCCTGCCTCAGCCTTCCAAGTGTTGTGATTACAGGTGTGCACCGCCATGCCTAGCTTTCTCCTAAATGTTTTCAGTCAGCTTTTGTTGGAACCCAAGGATATGGAGGGCAGACAGGGCATGTGTGCCTGCCTGTGGATTGTCTCAGTGCTCAGCGGTAGCTCATGAGGCCTGTGGGACCATGCTGGATAGGCACTGGGAATGGGCGTCTTCCAGGGCTGAAAGCAGGAACAGAGGAGCATGCGCACAGGAGGGAGTGAGGGGTGAATTTGTAAGGGATGGGGTGACTCTTCTGCGCATACTGTTTCACTTTTGCCTCTAAGGAGTGGCCTAAACAAATTTACTGGCAGCCCATTATCAATGATTATACCTCCTGGAGCCCGTGTGGTGACACAGGGCTGCAAGCTCAGCACTTAGGAGGCTGAGGCAGGAGGAATTTGAGACCAGACTAGACTACACAGAGAGAGCCTGTGTCAGAAAACCAAACCAAAAGAAACAAAAATAACTATACATGCTAAAAAAAATAGCCATACATTCTCATCTCTTCAAAGTGTTTCGGAGAATCAAAATTCTTTTCTCAGATAGTTTTTACCTTCGAGTCTGAAGCACAACAAGTGTTTTCTGTTGCCGTCCCAAGTCTAAAATCACTCCTGGGACCTTACGGCTTCCCCTGCCTCTCTTTTGGGTTCTAAGAGTGAGGCTCCTTTTTTTTTTTTGTCTTTTTGAGACAGGGTCTTCCTATGCCATTCAGGATGGTCTTGAACTCACTTTGTAGCCCAGGTTGGCCTCAAACGCACAACGATCCTCCTGCCTCAGCCTCCCAAGTGCTGGGATGCACCACCATGCCTGGCCTAGGGTGAGGCTTTTAAACGAGCTGTGATCGAAGCCTCTGCTGGATCCATCACATCCTTAGTTGATTTTGTTCAAGCCCCTCAAAGACATCTGGAGACTAAACCTAGATCAGAACCTGGGCTAAGAAGACAGTCGATATTTTGGCCCTGGTCCTGCAAGATCAAGGAGGACCCAGGAGAGGAGGGAACCTTTTCTACAGGATCCTACTACTTTAAGGCTGCCAGCTCCAAGTGGTGATGTGGACGGAACCAATGACAAATGTTCCAGACACCTTTTACCTGGGTCTACTAGCTGAACCTCATAAAGGGGGCTCACAGCTGCTAAACTGCAGCATGACTTCTAGCCAGGCCCATCAGACCGCTCTCTACAAGGCCCCTGGCTGCAGTCGCCCCGCCATGACCTTTCTCAGCTAGAAGCAGTTAGCTGGAGACCACGCCCTTCTCCCCAGCCCAGTGAGGGAGGCTCTTCCCAGGGGGGTATTGTAGGCAGCTAATACTGGGGCCCTCCCGGGAGTCAGTGCAGATGAGAAAATGGAAACTGTGCCTGGAGGTGCATCTGAAGGAGACTGGAGTCACAGTGGCCAGATTTACACGCTCCTCTCGGGGGTAAATGGAAGTGTGAGGTTGGTGGTACCAGCCTTCGGGGATTTCCGTATAGATAAAGCCTCATCGCATTGGGGGTGGGCCGACCTCACCTTCCACGGAGGCCAGGAGGAAGGCTGCTTAGGACTAAGAACACTAAAACTAAGACTGCGGCTTGTCTGCCGGGGGTAATGATGTCACCCGCATGCCCTTGTTACTACTGGATCGCTATTACCTAGGTGATTATACTTGTAATCTTATTGGTACCCTCCTGTACCCACAGCTCAGGACTTTGCTCTATAAACCGTCCTCAGGGAAGTGGGCTCATTGGCGACCCCTCCGGGACCCCTGCTGTCTCCCTGGACTCATTCCTGTTTCCCCAGTACCTTTTCCTACTCTTAATAAATAAATAAAATCTGTCCCGGCCTCTCTACTGCCTGGGGCCTGCGGCCCGGCCTCTCGTGGATCTGCTTGGCCGCTGTTGATTCCCTCAGCGTAGCACAGAGGTCAGCAACTCCCATTTTTCTTCCTTCCTTTGGTCAGGGATGCCAGGCCGGCCTGAGCTGTAAATGGTTGCTGTAAACAATAAAGCAAAACTAATACCCTTAACGACCAGCTTAGAAAGGTTGTTAGCAAGGAGCCACATGGCCCGTCTCCGGCACCCCACCTCCTGCTCAATGCTGAGGGAATTCCTGGGGTTAGGACAAGGTCTCCCAGTCTTCCTAAGGAGCTGGTGGCTCCAGGACAGTGGGGGCGGGGGAGCAGGGGTTTTACGTTGACATAAAACCCACCTCTATCTGAAAATACTTTTAAAAGTTTTCATTCCCCAAAGAAAAGTTGTTCTTGTTTTGTTCCCCTAAAGACTGTAAAGACTTGGAGTATTGGAGATCGCTGAGACCAAGAGAGACTAACTCTGTCCACCTGCCCGTGTTCCTTAAAAACAGCGACGACATCAGCACCTTTCAGTCTGCCGAGGGGGCTCGCACCTGTAATTCCAGCTCCTCAGAAGACTGAGGCAGGAGGATCCCAAGTTAGAGGCCAGACTGGGCAATTAGAGACACCCTATCATAAAATGAGAGGGTGCTCAGGGACTGAGCGCTTGCCTGTATTACTGAGATCTGGGTTCAATCCCCAGTACTGCAAACAAACACCATTAAAATCGAAAAAATGAGCCAGGCATGGTGACATAATCCTGTAATCCCCACACTTGGACGGCTAAGGCAGGTAAATCTTGAGTTCGAGACCAGCCTGGGCTACATAGTGAATGTGAGGTCAGTGTGAACTAGGTGGCAAGACCCTGTCTCAGAAAAACCAGCTAACCACTGCTTGACTTAAAATTCTTCAACGGCCTTTAGATATACTCAACATGTATTTATATATTGTCTTTTTGAGACTGGGTCTTGCCATTGCAGTTTAGGATGGCCTTGAGCTCACTTTGTAGCCCAGGCTGGTCTTGAACTTGGGACAATCCTCCTGCCTCAGCCTCCAGAGCACTGGGATTACAGGTGTGCGCCACCATGCCTGGCGTACTCAGCAGTTCGAACCTTTCCTTCAGTGAAGAGAGGTTCTGGTGCTGGGTGTGTGGGGCTGTGCTGCACACCAAATTCAGCCGAGCAACAGCTGCTGCCGTCCGGCCTGGCTGTGCACTGAGGACCTCTCTCTTCTTTCTGGTGGTGTGGGGGTTGTCCTCAGGGCCTCTGGTCCACTAGACAAGTGCTCTCCGGCTGAGCTACATCCCTGGCCCTAGACTCAGTCTCCTAAAAAATAAAAAATCTGGGCATAGTGCTGCACGCCTCTAACCTCAGCCCTCTGGGAGGCTGAGGCAAGAGAATCACCATTTCTACCCAGTCTGGACAGTTTAGCAGCTTAGTGAGATCCTATCTACACTTTTAATTTCTCACACCAGAGAAGCTTGTTTTTAAAGAGACAGAGAGGGGCCAGGGATTTAGCTCAGTGGCTCGGCGCCTACCTGGCAAGTGTGAGATCCCGAGTTTGGTTTCTGGTACCCCCTCAGTAAAATCCAGAGGCAGAGATATGCTGGGCTACAAAGTGAGCTCAAGGCCAGCCTGAAGCACGTAGCGAGACAGGTCTCAAAAAGAAAAAACTAAAAAAAAAAAAAAAACAAAAAAAAAACAAGGTAGGGGAGAGGCGGGTAGAGCCGTGCCTGGCGCCCGGTGGAGCAGGAGCCGGGTCAGCATCTGCCGTGCGGTTCCCTCTCAAGGAAATCCTGAGCCCTCCGTGCCTGGAGAACGCTGCTACCCCGACGGTTGAGCAAGGAAAACACACGCGGTCGCCGTCCCGTTCCTCACACGACGGCAGCGGACGGACGGCGCGTTCCGCGGCTGTGCGCATTTGCATAGTTCGTCTCCTAAAGGCTCGGCGCTGACATCCCTCGCACGGATAATCACAGGGCACGACAGGTTAGCCGCGTTACTAGAGTTAATCATCAGAGTGGAAAAGAGTAAAGCGCCCCCCCTCCCGCCATTCCCTGCCGTCGCGGACGTGAAGTGGAACTGGTCAATTTTTCTCTGCTGTAAAAGGACAGTAATAACTATGCTTAGGGCTGCGGTGAGAATTAAACAAGTTAACAGGCAGTGCTAAGAATGCTGCTCATACCCCATAATCTATCATTAGATATATTACAATTACTACTATTGTTTCTCAGACCATCTCTGCGTATTGTCTTTTTTCACACAGGGTCTTGCTATTCACGTCAGGCTGGACTTGAACTCGCTTTGTAACCCAGGCTGGCCTCGAATTCACAGCAATCCTCCTGCCTCAGCCTCTCAAGGGCTGGGATTACAGGTGTGCACCACCATACCTGGCAAGTATCTTTTTAAAATTTTTTTAGTACTGGGAATCTTCTCATTGCGCTACATCCCCTTTTTTATTTTTCATTTTGAGAGAGGCTCTTTCTAAATCACTAAGTTGCCAAGACTGGGCTTGAATTTGTGATCCTCCTGCCTCAGCCTTCCTGAGTCTTGGGATTACAGACATGGACCACCATAACCAGATGGAAGGATTAATTTTGAGTAATCTCAGAACTAAGAATGAGTTTTGAAATTTAATAATGTGAGCTATAGGAAACAACCTGGACATGGTTCTTAATTTTTGTTTTGTTTTGTCATGAATCAGTAGAAACCTTACCAGACCTGCAGGTGTTTGGGAATCTTGGGTTATTTCCTCCTTCTAATTTAGGAGAAATCCCAGGTACAGCGCCCCTGGCAGATGGTCTTCTGGCTTCTGCATGAATACTCCCCGGCCGTCTTGGTGGCTGCTGTTGGTTGAGGTCCATCTGCACCTAAGGCAGGAAGATGGTGGCCACAGAGAAGAGGAAAAATCTCTCTGGAGTCCGTCAACTCTAGGTTCCAACTTGTTATGGAAAGTGAGAAGTATGTGCTGGGTCCAAGCAGACACTGAAGATGATCAGACAAGGCACAGAGAAGCTGGTCATCCTTGCTAACAACTGCCCAGCTTTGAGGAAATCTGAAATAGAGTACTATGCCAGGTTGGCCAAAGCTGGTGTCCACCACTGCAGTGACAGTAATACTGAACTGGGTAAGCGTGTGGAAAATACTACTGTGTATGCGCAGTGGCAGTCATTGGTCCCAGTGATTCTGATATCACTAGAAGTGTGCCAGAACAGACCGGTGAAAAATAAACCATGCAAAGTTTTTCACTAATCAAACGTGCCAGCACTTGAAAAGAAATGAATACGCCCCATGGAAGAGCACACCTCATCTCAGCGGACAGCTTATCCCCTTGCGGAAGAGTTGCTATCAGCAGATGAGCTTGCTGTTAGCCAGCTTTCCATTACCATAAAAAAGTACCTGAGATAATCAAATTAAGAGGAGAAAAGTTTACTTTTTAGTTCACAGTCTTGGTGGTTTCAGTCCATGAACTGTTGACCACGTCACTTTTGGGCCTGTGGGTGGAGGAGCACATCACGGTGGAAGCTGCGGCAGGTGAAGGCCCTTCTCATGGCCAGTGGGAAAGGAGCAGGGTCCCACAATGCCCTTGGAGGACACGCCTCCAATGACCTAACCTCCTCCCACTAGGCTCCGCCTCTTACAGGTTCCATCCCTTCCTATCATGCTGCAAGCTGGGCACAAGCCTTTAACATGTGGACTACAGGGGGGACAATTGAGGTCCAAACTAGCAACCTTCCGGACTCTTCCAGGTCCTAGCCTTCCCCCCTGGATGTGCACAGTGTCAGTCTTTCAGACATGTGAGGATGTCAGCCATGGCTGCTTTTTTCAAAGGGAAAACATTTCTAGGTCCTTTATTCTCAGCTGACTAATATGCAAAGAATATTAATAAATAACGTGGGCAATTAAGGCTTTAAGCGATTGCCACTGTTTAGGGTTCACGGCAGGTATTCAGTGGACGTGTAGTGTCTGTTTTCCATCTTGTCTCATACACAGGAAGAGAAAGTTGGAGAAAAACCATGTCCCCATAAGCGGCTTTGAAGGCTGGATAACGGCATCTATTTTGGAATTGAGGCAGGGTGAGGAATTTAAATGCACACACAGCTCTGGATCTCATAACTCTCTCAAGCATTAACATCATTTGTTTAACAGAGACCTGGATTTAAAGGACAAATTAATTCATGTTCAAAGCTTTAGGGCTTTAAAAAGTATCTGGCCCTGCTCATGGTGATTAATGTCAGAGAGACTATTTCTGACCTAACAGCCATGTAATTTAGAAATATTTATGAAAGAACCTGGCACCGGGATTTGTCTCTTCACTACAAGTTTATTTCTTTTTCTTTCTCCCTAACTTTCCCTTCCTACTTCCGTTTTTCTTCCTACTTCAGTCTGTTAAGAGAGTGTTTCTTGGGTTGTTTATGTGTCTTCACTGTGTCAAAGCTCGAGTTCCGCTGGTGAAGGTCTGATTCCAGCCTAGTAGTCCTTTGACCCTTATTTTTGTCCTAATGACAAAGTCATTTTTTGTTAGCTCCTTTCCCACTGGCCATGAGGAGAAGGGCCTTCACCTGCCGTGGCTTCCACCATGATGTGCTGCTCCACCCACAGGCCCAAACGTGATGTGGTCAACGGTTCATGGACTGAAACCACCAAGACTGTGAACTATAAAGTAAACGTTTTCTCTTTTTTGGTCACTGTGCCCTGGCACTAATGCCAAAAATGCCCCATGGAGAAAGTCTTCTTCAAGGATATTGCTTCATAGGTTTTTTCCTAAATACAGCAGCTCAGGCCTTTCCCCTCTTCTTTCTTTCATTTTTCCTCCCTCCCTCTCTCTGTCTCTCTGTCTCTCTCTCTCTGTCTCTCTCT
>PVLD010025084.1:0-18746 GCA_004027595.1 Dinomys branickii | reverse complement strand
AGGCCCAGAAAGAAAGAAGAAAGAGTGAGGACAAATTTTAATTTTCTTAAATTGAATCTATAATCGAATCTATAATCTATAGATTTCTGAGGCTGAATAAGCCCCAACAAGATGGAGCCCCAACAAGAACAAGCCCAAATGTTTCATATTCAAGCTACAGCACTTAGAAATCATGACAAAGAAAAAACATCTGGAAAGTAGAGGGAAACACCGACGGGGAAATAGTTCAAGTCTTAGTGAATTTCTCACTTAAGCCACAGAGACCAGAGAAAGCACATTTTTCAAGTACTAAAATAACATACTTGTCAACTTGGACTTCTGTAGCTAACAAAAATGTTTTTCAAGAATGAAGGGGAAATAAAGACATTCTCAAGTGAAAGAAAACTAAAGGGATCACCTCCAGCACCCAGCATTAAAAGAAGGGCCAAAGTTAGTGATTCACATCAGGAAAGAAATAACAAGTGTCAGTTATTTCAAGGAGGAGCAACAGAAAAAAGGAAAAAAATGCATAAATATTTTATTCTCCTCTTGAGCTTCCTAACTTCTGTTTGAAGATTAAAACAATTTGGTGGAGTTTGAATCTTCAATGTCCCGACAAGCCATTGCATTCAGGTTTGGTCCTCAGTGTGGTAGTATTGGACCCCGGAGCTGGAGCCTGCTGGAAGGACAGAGTTGCTGTGACCTTGATGGGGACAGTGTGAGTGGCTTCTCTGCACTCTTTGATTCCTGGCTACATAGAAAACAGTTTTTACTCCACCACATGCTCGCCCCAGCTTCTGTTGCCTTACTCCTAGTACCAAGGCCAGTGACCATGCACTGAAGCCTCTAAACTGTGATCCAAAATTAACCCTTATTCTTTATATGGTGTTATGGTTTGTGTCTGGATGTCCCGCAAAATCCTCGTGCAGTCATGGTGTGGGCTTCTAGAGTTTATGATTGATCCATGGTCCGATGCTGAGATTATGGGTGTGAGTGCTACACCCACCCTGGTGTGGGTAGTTTGCATGCAATATAAGGGAGAGAAAGAGGCTTGCTTTCTTGATCTTCACTTTTTGTTCTTGCTACTTTTTCTGTCTTCCATCACCATGAACTGTTGCCCTCTGCCATGTGCCACTCTGCCTTGGAGCCAGCTGACTGAAACCTCCACAGTCTGTGAGCTAAATAAACCCTTCCTTCCTTAGTTTTAGCTGTCAGGTATTTGATCCTAGCAATGAGAGAAAAGTAACTGAGATATATGGTGATTGTTTCAGGCATTTGTTATAGTGAGGAAAGCTGACTGACAACCAACCAATCAACTCCATACTAATTAAGGACATAAGTGGGAAAAAAGCAGACATTAGAGTATCTGATGAGAAAACACAAAATGACAAAACAAATACAGATATTACTCATTTAATGACCAAGTTCCATTCCTGAGACTAGGTTGTTAAATGAATTGGCCACTAAGTGAGGAGTTGTAAATAGTATGTAAATGACAATATTCAGAACAAAGTAATGATCAAAGGAAACTCTAATATGATGACCCTGATTTTATTTGTCTCTTTTATGCAGCAGAGTAAGGTATAACAGGACAAAAAACTACAGTACTGCACCATACAGTAAAATCAGCAAAAGTTACAGTACCATGTAAAGGTGTTCTGTTCCAAAAAAAGATATTTAAGCCATATAAAGAAGATCTACAGAATTGTACAAACAAAAGGACTGTTCACAAGTTCAAATAGTGCACCTTGGTGGTAAGTCCGACAAGTCTTTAAACAGGTAGGTCATTAAACAAGGAATACTAGTATTGGTTACCAAAGAACAGCCTAAAAAAGCAACTACATAAGAAGAAAAATATAATAAATGTGTGTCTTAGTTACTTTTCTCATTGCTGAGACAAAACACCTAGTACCCAAGGTTAAAGGAGGAAACGTTTATTTAGCACACAGTTTGTGGCAGTTTCAGTCCATAGCTGGCTGGCACATGATAGAGGGTGCCTATTTTACTGAAGACAGCAAAAGCAATAAAAGCAGAGTGGGGAGGGCACAAGCCTCTTTCTTTGCCTTACATTGTACACAGGTTACCTGCCCTAGGGCGGGTGTAGCACTCACTCTCTTAGTCCCAGCACCGTTAATTTCAGCACTGAATTAGGAATCACAAATTCTAGATTCAGTTATCAAGCCCTATCTAAAAGTTCATGAGGCTTTATGGGGACATCTACACACAAACCATAGCAATGTGTATATATTTAAATCTTTTCATCAAGTGGCAATATAACAAAAATGCAAGCCTCCTCATTTTATGTAGCTGTTTAAAATGGTCAAGTAACCAAAAAATATCTAGACATCATTAGGCCTCTTATAATACATCAATACTTTAAATACACCAATACTGCATACAAATGACATTACATAGATACAGGCAATGTCTAGAAGTTGAATGAAAATTAACAACCTTAGTCTAACAATGAGCAAAATTAAAATCTCATTGAAATTATTCTCTTTCTTAAGATGGAGACTCTCTAAAGAGTCTTACAATATCAGTTATTGATATAAAGGTAAAATAAAACCCCATGCATTTCTCGCGTGAATGTAAATTAGTACACTTTGGAAAGCATTTTCAGTGCCTAAGGAGAAAGCTCTTCACAGTCTGTGGTACAGCATTTGTGTTCTCAGAAGGCAAAGGAACCTATTGGAGGAGATTTACAGGATACCCAAAGACTATATCTCTAAGAAATTTTAGCATGATATCAGCTATAGTTGTGATGGCAAAAATGAATTTGGTATGTACTTATAAAATTACTTTTAATTGGGAAATGGGTTAGCATCCTGTATTAACTGAAGGGTCCTGCTAAGTTCATTTATGCTGCTAAAGGATCAGAAAGTCAAATCTCAGATACAGGAAGATTAAATGTCACAGACAATGCTTTTCCCCTTTACTCCATGCAGGTAATTTACTGGCTAAATACATAAGTACTAGATTCTTGGGTCACAGTAAACTATGCTACTGTATGTGGTATCTGTTCCATTTTGTCCACTCAAGAGTTCATCAAGTCAACCATTCCTCTTCATTGTTTCTTCTCAGAAGCCACATAGGACACCTGAACTTCACAGCAACACTGCTGTGGGACACTGATCTGGGACTCCCAGATATCCTGCTGGGTGAAGTGGGGTAGGAGTAGAAGGAAAGGGAAATAATTTGGTTAGAGAATACTATTAGAGAATCTTCCAGAAGGACGCTCAGAAACTGGGTTTACCTCATGCTTGGCTGCAGCAAGCAGTTGATATGGGAGTCATTCTGATGCCTCATATTCTTTCTTTCCCACAGAAAACCGGAAGTCAATGACAGGACTATGGGGTCCAAATAGTCCCTGCATTGTTTCTCTGATATAGCTTGGGTAGATTATCTATCTTCAACTTATTCATTCATTTTATGTATTCTCTGTTCAAGAGTACCTACACTAAAATCGTTCACTTATTAATTTAAAATTAATAACAATTCTTCACATTTTCCTACTGTGTTAACTGAATTTTCAAACGTATTTCCAATCAAGACAAGATTAAGAAGCCTGATCCATCTTAATTTATTTTCCAATGAGAAAAGGAAAAAAAGACTTTCTATCTCTTTGACATTCTCTGAGTGCCTACCTATGTTAGAAATACCAAGCCTAAAAGTGACTTTCTTCTTTGCTTAATGTTTTACTTGTGAGAGATAACAATTTTATGGATAGCAGCCCCCAGTGTTATGATACAATTTTAATTTAGAAACAGATGATCATTATTTCTCTGTAAGGCATTTTTCAGATTTATAGAGTCATAAAACTGATGGCATTTTAGGGCATTCACCATGGAGAGCAATATGGAGCATCAGGATAATTGTAACAAATAGAAATTTATCTTGCTTTCTAATTCTTTTATGTTTTAACAGTTTTAAGTGTTTCTTGTCCTCTCAGTGAATCCACTGAAAGATAGAGTTAAAAAGGAATATTTTTTATTTTCCATGTAAATACTAAATAACCTTTGATGATCACATGAGTCCAAAAAACTTGAACAAGTAACTTTCCATCTAAAGGTGAAATAGCAATTCCATCCTACTTTGGAGGACTCTTGAAGTCCTACCTGGGTTAGTTGATTTTATTTGATTTAAAAAAAGAGAGGTAGGGATATTTTTCACATTCAAGCATCTTTCCTCTCTTTCTTGCTTAAATATTGATCTTAAATTCAATAAGTAATCTCTCAGCTGACTGCCATTGATCATTGTGGGTAAATTTGTGTAGATGTATCCTCTCCTAGAGGAATAAACCTTAAAAGTGATGAAGCAGAGACATAACTTCTTTGAAAAACAAAAGATTATTGCTGTTCCTATTTTGTCATTGTTTTTATGACTTAAAGCTGAAAAATATTTTCATTCCAGTCAACAGTTTTATATTTGAATCTTGTCAATATGTTGATGTACACCTGTCCTTCATTTGAAAAGTAATCAGCTTTCCGTTTTTCATGTGAATGGAAGAGAAGTGCCATATGGATAATTCAATAGCAAATCAATAAAATTTCTTCTGTATTAGGATTGTATTGCATGATAACTTGTACAGCAGATTTTCTTTTCTAACTCTTTTGATTAGGATAAAATGAACGGCTTATTTTATTTCCCAGGGGTACACATGCATTCCAGATTCACAAAAATATAAAAAAGAAAGCGAGAATGCTGTAAAGGTATCTACGCGGCAACACTGAAGTGCTGCTTAGAAGCTGCACCTTCAGCACTACAAAGAAGCAGTGTGGACCTAGCTTGTATTCTGATGCTCATTCTAATGAATATTCATTTCTAACAAACATTTTTTAAGTGCTGTTATAAACAGCCCTATGCTGGTTCTTTGGAACACATAAAGGGAAAGAAGTCTCTAAATTCAGTGTGGCTTAAATAGGGAGCTAATATACCCCTCTGTCTTAAAGTTCTGTCCACTATAGCTCCACCTTCAGTATTCAGGTAAATTCCTTTTCCTAATGTTCACCTGTGAACCTGTGTCTTCTGGGTTAGTCCTGTATTACTCCACGTCTGTCTTGGGATTTGGTGCTTATTCCTATGTCCCATCCCCATTAGATGCAGCAGAGAGTTATTCTCTCAGGTACTGTGAGAAGTGTTCGATAAAAACATTTATTTACATAGGTCAGTACTAGCCTTTCCTGATTCCAAGTCAAAAGCCTTTTGCTCTCATCCTATCTGAATTTTGGTTAGCTTTTCTTCTCATCCTCTTCTAAACTGATTTCCTTAAAGAAACTCATCAATTGTTGAGACCCGAGAGAGCAAATATATGCCACTGACTCCCAAATCTCCAGCTCAGGTTTCTCTTGAGCTTCTCATCCGTTTATCCAAACATCTACAGGAATACTTCCCTTTGCATTTCCTACTCACCCAAGAATTCAACACGGAACTCAAATAAAACTGACTGCCTGTTTCCTGCCGTCTCTTCTTCATGTTACTCTTCAGTTAATTTATATTGTGGGTTTCTCCAAGTCCATCGCTGCACGAAACTAAAGTAAAAATGGATCACAAATCTCAATATTAAAACAGAAACACAAAATCTATTGGAAGAGAAAGTACGTAAAAATTTTGAAGACATGGAGTAGGCAAAGTTCATGAACAAAAACCAAACTGCATGGGAAATAGTTCAAAAAGTTAACTACTGGGATATCATCCTACTGAAAAGTTTTTGCACACTTAAAGAAATCACCAGCAGAGTAAAAACAAAACTCACAAATTGTAACTAAGACAAAGGTCTTCTATCTAGGATATATAAAGAATTAAAAACATCAACCTCCCCAAATTCAAAGACCCAATCCTAAAGTGGGCATCTGAGATGAACACACACTTCTCAGATAAAGAAATACAAGTGGCAAATAAATACATAAGAAAATGTTCCATATCATTAGTCATTTGAGAAATGCAAATCAAAACAACATTGAGATTTCACCTCACCCCAGTAAGAATGGCTATCATTAAGAAATCAATAACAAATGCTGGAGAGGCTGTGGAGAAACAGGAACTCTTCTCCACTGCTGGTGGGAATGCAGACTGGTGAAACCACTGTGGAAATAAGTTTGGAGATTTCTCAGCAAGCTAGGTCTAGAGATCCCATTCAACCCAGCTATTCCCTTTCTGGCTATTTTCCCAAAAGATCTGAAAACATCGTATCACAGTAATATATGTGCACCCATGTTTATAGCAGCATAATTTATAATCGCTAAATTGTGGAAGCAACACAAATGTCCACCCACTGAGGATTGGATAAAAAAATTCCGGTCTTTTTATATAATGGAATATTACTTAGCTATAAAGAAATATAAACTCCAGGCTTTTATAGGTAAATGGTCACAACTAGAGACCATACCCACAAGTGAAATAAATCAGAACTCCACGTGTAAGCAATGTATTGTCTCACTAGTGTAAGAACCTGAAAGCATGAATAAAAATTAAGAGGTATGATAGACATTGTGAAATGAAAGGAAACTGCTCAAAATAAAGAGCACCTGGATGAGGGAAAAGGAAGGTAAAGAAGGGGAAATTATGTAAATATGTATATACAGGATAGCTAACATAGTTGTACTACTGACTTCTATCTCTGTACTGAAAGGAACAGTTAATGATTAGTTATTTGATCAGTCTTGCATGTCTCTATTTGTTTTCCTGAGAAACCACTTTGAAGATATCAATATGTAACACAACAACCATTGTTAATTTCCTACCACTCCATCTAATTCTGTATTGCTAGCATTGTTCTTATGCTATTTTGTAAATGGGTGTCTGTTAATGTTTTCCTTCTTTTATCTTTAAGATAAATTTTTTTAAAAAAAATTGTGGGTTTCTTCTGTCAAAGAAGCCACACGATATTTCACTTTGTGTGTCTGACTTATTTCACCTGACATCATTGTCTCAAGCTCCATCCACTTTCTACCAATGACTTGATTTCATTCATCTTTATGGCTGAATGACACCCCATTATGGGTACACCGCATTTTCTTTAACAATTTGTCCGTTGATGGGCTGTTTCCAGAGCTCAGCTATTGGAAATAGGCCAAGTTTCGGGGGATGAAGAAGGAGAAAGGGAATAGGAGGAGTGAGTAGAATGGAGACGGGGGGGGCAAAGGGATTAAACATTACCCCCAAATCTGTGTATCTATACCGGTGATGGTGAGCCTCTGACACGCGCTCTGGGGCCTGTGGGTCATCACTGAAAGCTCCAGAAGTTTTGCCATAACAGATCGATTGGGGTATATACATATGTATATATGTAAATACATGTGTATAAGCATATGCATGTACATTTACATGTGTATATATACATATATATACATTCCTCAAAGTGAATGTGTTTATCATCACAAACATATACTATAAAAATAAAATTCAACTCATTGTTTTAAACCATCAGACTATCTCTTCTCAGGGTTTACTTAACCCAGCCCATGGCTTCACCCACCGTGGTCCTCAAATGTGGCTCATTTCTAATCTCTTACTTTGTTTCCTCTCTTCTGTTTAATTAATCACCAAGTCCTGTGGATTTGGACACAGAAACAACTCTTGTGTCTGCCTTTCCCTCTTGGACAGCATTTCTATCACCCTACACCTAGGCATACTTAACATTCCACAAGTGTTGTGGATTGTTTATGGATGTCTCCTCAAAGTTTCATACTGTCATAGGTGGGGCTTTTTAGAGGTGGCTGGACCCAGGGTGTGTGACTGATTCATGGTATAGTGTTAGGATTAAAGGTGCTAGGATTAAGGATGGGTGATTACTAAATCAATCCATTGTTTTGGCACCATCCTAATCTCAGTAGCCTGGGTACACTCTAAGTGACAGAAGGAGGCTTGTCTTGCCTCTTGCTTTGCTACCTTCTGCCTACTATGAACTGCTTTTCCTCTGTAATGCCTATCTGCCATGCTGCTCTACCTCGGGGGACAGTCAATGATGGACTGAAACTTCTACACAAGCTTTGAGCTGAATAAACCTTCCCCTTTAACCTTTGGAGTCAAGAATTTTATCTCAGCAACAAGAAAAGAAACTAAGATTGCAAGTTCAAAGATACTGCCTTATCTAGCCTCAGTCTATTATATTTTTCCATAGTACACATATCAGGTTTCAAGTTGTTTAATCACTGTTATTGTTCCCATGATAATACTCAAAATTTGTAGTGAATTTTGAGAATGGAAAGAATTAGGGGTAGATCTGCACCTCATTGTCATGCTTTAGCAGGAGTGCTCTACAAATCTAAAGAAAGCTGACCTAGTCAAACTGTTAATGTCCCACCTGGAATGCTTAATCCCTTTGTCCTCTTCAGCAAACACACATAATCACCGGGTCTGTTGATCTCTACTTAGCTGTAATTTCAAGTTGAATACAACTTCCTTAGTGAAGACTTCTTGACCCATAAGCATGTTACAATGACATTCTTCACTCTATGTCTTCAGAAGCATTGACCATACTTAGAGTTACTTGTAACTCTATGATTTAAAACTCATATTATCTCATAGTTTATCAGAACTAACTACTTAAGAGATTCAGAAGTAAATGTTGACCAGACCTGACTATTTGGGGGCATACCATAATTGTTGGCCTGAAATTGCTGATAGCAGTTGAACAGATTCCAAAACGCCCTATATTATATTTATAGTAGTACAAAATATAAGCCTGCCTAGAGAAAAATTGAGAACATATCACTGTTTCATTTTCTTAGTTTACACTACTTCAGCAAATCATTTTCCTAGCAGTATACGACCTTAGGAAAGTCACATAACCATTCATATGTCTCATAACAAGCATGTGATAATAAAGTTCTTTAAAAAAACAGTTCTATGACTTGTTTAAAATTCTAAAACTCATGAAATGTGTTATGATATTAATTTAAATGTAATTGTGAAACTGAACATACCATTTTTATAAAACATTTATTTTTCTGTGTCTTTCTTCTTTTAAAAATACACAGTGAATGCATTTCAACTAATAATTCCTAACAGAAATTGCACCTAATTTTCTTTTTAAAAAACCCTGCACTTTTATGCTTACTATTATTCTCTTTTGACAGTGTTGCAGAGACATCACAATAAGTTTAGCAATTGGATATGTGTTTCATTCTGTTAAACAATGCTGAAGGACTTCCAAATATATCCCCGTTAATGCACAAAATGGCAAGGAGGTATATTAGAAATGTGAAATCTTAAAAACAATAATAACTATTTTTCTACCCTTCACATTATTTCCATCATAAAAAAGCCCTCATGTATTATAGATTTCTTCCTGCATTACCGAAGTTATTTCATCACCATTTATACTCTTATCTAATTACCTAAATGTATAGGATGGACATCAGTCAATATCGTGGAAAACTGCAATGCCTAGTGGGCTTTGTGATTTTAGAAACAAGATAAAAGCCTTATGACTCAAGGAAAGCAATCAAATGCATCTTGTAGCCACAAGCATCATATTTACTTAAAGGGTTGCAACTATAAAAGCAAATCTCTCTTACTGGAAGCTGGGACAAAAGCTGTCAGAGAACAGGGTAGTAAATAGCTTCAAACTTGTTTTCTCTGCTTCATTTCAAAAGCTTAGGGCTAGCAATGTTTGACCTTTTACAAATGGAATGGTTTCCTCTGGGACTTGGTGTGGTGCTGAATGCTGATGGTGGCACGGCTTGATGCAGTCATCAAGGATGGTAACAGCTCTCAGCACTTGTGCGTTCTTCTGCATGAACGGCGTCTTTCATTCAGGGACACTTGATACTGTCCTCTAAGAGAAGGTAGAACAATTCCATTTTCCCCCAAACATTTTCCCCTCTAGTCCTTTTTGGACCAAGCAGAGCAAGGAAAATTGTGTAATTGTCCAAAATGAATCTACAGAGCTGAGGGGCCAAAAGAAAATAAAATCAGGTTGAACAAGGAAGCACTTTACCAAGAATGTCTAGAGTCAAGCTATTATCACCTTTGATATTTTGTAATGGAGAACGTAAAGATACATCTAAGGTTTTGAGACCCACTGCATTTCTTAGACTCGTGAGTAGATTGTGTATTTTGAGCAATCTCAGTCTCTGATGTTAGGATATTGCCCATGTAATTTCAAATACATGTTGAAATACTAATGTAGGGTGGACAGTGGACAGTTTTTAATGTTAAGTATCCATGTGATAATTTTTAGGTATTAAATAACACTGAAAATGATAAAATAAATCTCTACCTCACATCTACTTGTACTCTGTAATATATAAGGTTATTCATGTAGCAATGTCACTGTGCAACATTGCAACAAGGACTGGAAAACGGCATGCATGTAATGTCTGCTATAGTGTGTGTTAATATTTTTCTCTAGTTCTCAGTGATTTAAATGTGACCAAGTGTTCTGTACTTTGTCCCAAAAGTGGATTTTTCAGGTAGCTATTTTGGTATTTAGCAAAATAAGAACTTATGGTATATTTCTATTGATTCACTTTGCATTAAATTATATCTATATTACAAAAAATAGGTTATTTAATTTACATAGTACTAAACAATAATATTGCTAACTCCTGAATGCCTGTCTTGTCTCAGATACACATCTCTCAGGTAGAGTTATTTTTACCTTATTTTAGTACCTGGGAGACTCAAGCTCATACAAAATACTTCATTATCCAAAGCACATGAAACAGTGAAGAAACTGGAGAACAAATTGGAGCCCAGATCTCTGTGAATCCAAATTTTGTGCCAGAATAAAATATGTGAGCAGGAATATCCTGAAAATGAAAAGATATTATTAAATTCTCCTTCACTGGTTTTGAATTAAGAGATTAATTAGAAAAAAAAGTTGTCTTCACCGGTTAGGATCTCTCTGCTCATAGTGTTGGGAACCTTGCAGAGGATATCTTCCTATTAACAAGTCTTGACAACATGTGAAGCAGCGTGCTAAGTGCTTTGCATCCTATTTCATTCACGAAGACTATGTAAGGAGGACATAGATAGAACCTCAATTTGCAAAAGGGAAATTAAAGCTTGGGAAATCCCTTTTCTCTCTCTTTCCCTCCTGATCAGCTCTCCGCGTGTTCCTGCCTTGTGTAGCATCAGAAGAGCATGGCCTCTAAGGACTTCTTTCCCAGTGGAGCTGGGTTGGCTGGAAGAACAGAGTAAATGCAGTGTGGGGGAGAAGAGAGGAGGATATGTACTCACCTTGCTATGGATCTGTGGGGGTGACTGCCGCTCAGACCAGCAGGCCCCCTCTGTGCCTCCGGCTGCAACTCTGAAGAGGTAGTCACCCCTTTCCACCAGCCTGTCAGGTCAGGGGGGCAAGAGCTTTATGCCGTTACTAGTTCTGGCTCTTATCTCTGTTATTCCCTTAACTCTGCATATAGTATGATTATCATTTCAATTTTACCACTTAGGGATGCTAATCATTGACTATCCGGAGCTTGACTGGTATAAAAGTGTTCATTTAACTACCTTAGGTCAATCTGTGATCAGTAGAATTGATCTGATGCCCAAAGCTATGATCTTTGTGAATCTGCCCCAGAGAAAATGGGAATGAATTTCATTTGTGCTCTGAAAGGTATTTTCACTCCTTTACAGGATCTATCCTTAATCTGAAAAACCTGCTTCTGTCCTGAAAACACATTTTATCCAACACAATGTAATCACTAATGACCAAGCAAGCAGAGAGCTGTCGAGCAGCTATGTAAACCTTCTGGAAGTGGAAAGGCACCAATAGTCCTCTGGCAGCATAAATGTGGTGACAGCCAGGAAGCCCTCCTGCCTGCCGCACCACAAACTCAGGGCCTCTCGACACTGACCACCTCATCTCCTGCTATATAGATAATGTTATTTTACCAAGTTTGTAGAGAAACAAAAGCATGAACATCTAGTAGAAATGTTATTTCCAGTTGTTATTCCACAAATTTTTATTCTGATTTCTTCTTTCAATAAACAATTTTTCAGGATAATTATACATTTTTAAACAAATACTTGTAAAAATGTATCATAGAGTACTTCACTTTCTCCCTTGAAGAACCATTTAAATAATGGTCCTTGTTCCAGTCTTACTCAGTACCTACCTTGTTGTTTAGTGGGTGCAGGACCCCAGGGTAAGCTGCTTGCTCCCAGCAGTGATTTTGGCAACTGCATCTTTTCCTTGTGACCCCTTCCCAACCTGGCTATACAGATTAATCTGACATGGATCTGCATTCTTCTCCCAGGAATCTGAAACTTATAAACACATAAATATTTAAAATCCCTGACTAGTGTCAAAAGTGGTGTTTTATAAAGAAAAGTTACTAATTCATACTGCTCAGTTCCCTGCAGGCTCACTAAAATTTGACATCCAAAATTTTATGACTCATATATCTTGAAGGAGGAAGAAATCTGGATTGGTGTCTTTCTAATACATGCTTTTTTCTGTGCGAGAAACCAGATATTTTGTGGTGCCTGTTACTATAGTATGTGGAACTATAGTTTCTCGCTGTTCTGATGCTTAAACCAAGATTGTTAATTACATATTTGTTTCAAATATTCTTCTTGTACAATTACAGAAACATATTTTATGCAGAAATGAGAAAACCAAAGAATATTTTAAGTACATAGCAAGACAATAAATCATTTGGTTTAGTAAAAGGTCAGGTTAGATACATACAAACTACATATATGTAGCACATACATAAATATTAAACTACATATTTTTTCTATACATAATATTAATTTCCACAAATATGAATCCTATTGATATGAAAAGGCCTTAGTTTAGATACCTTAAGCAGACATTTCTGAGTTCTCTTTTCCATTCCTTTCCATTGTTTTTATGAAATTTCAGCCTGGCATGCACTTCTGGGCTCTATGCCATTTCACACCCACCCGCTAGCTCCTGGGATCTGAATAGATACATCAACTGCCAAGAAACGCATTTAGCTTTGTTGTCTGTAATTACCATCAGTTAAGAATCTGAAGTCATCTTAGAGTCATATTTTAAGTTATCATTTTTATTTTTCCAACAATTTGTGTCCCTATTGTCACAAAATAAGTAGAAATTTGAGAAATAAAAAGTTTTACATGCAAGTGTCTAATGTTCACCTTTAAAATTATCTATCTCTATAGTATATTATTATTATTTTTTGGTACTGGGAATCAAACTCATGACCTCAGGCTTGCCAAGAAAGTGCTTATGCTGTTTAGCTATATTTCCAGCCCTATCTCTATAGCATATTAAAAGCATTTTCTTACTGCTATGGCTCCAATGGATATAGAGTTTACTGCTTTTCAAGAGACAAAGCAAAGTTCTGGAATAGCTGCTGCTTTAAAATATTTGCCTACAGTTGTTTGCTTTCCCAGACAAAGAAAGACCAAATACTGCTCTAGGTAGCAGTAGTCTTCCAACTCATAATCCATATTTCTCTTCCCTCATTTTGTTTTTCAAAATTCCATCTGTAGTGTTATAATACCAGCCACATATGTGGTTATGTCTTACACTATTAAACAAACAAGTGCATTTGCAAGTGAGCATTAAAAGTCACCTTGCGTCACTCAAAGCTCTTCCCGTCACCCCAGCTTTGCTTAGTCTTAGAACAGAGAAAGAGTCATGATCTGCTCTTCACTACCTTCCCGGGTGTCCCTTGCTATCTTCCTTGCACTTACTCACTAGGGTTGAGGCCCTGAGAGGATGAAAGGGGAGGCTTCCCCTGTGTGACATCCTCTGGCAAGGCTTCACCCCTCTCGTCCTTGCCTCCATCCCAGCTCATTGCCTACGACTTAGTGTGCATGGTAAAAATTATGCAGGCCCTGACGCGGAGGAGCCCCAGCCAAGAACCTTAGGATTCAAAGTTCTTTGGAGAATTATTCCACTTTTCCACTGTCTTTTGTAGGCATGTTCAAAGTGCTTTCCTCTGATACGAATATCTTATCTCCTGGTCCAGCATAAGACCCTCAGTCTCACTCCATCTATGTGGACTCTACTCTGGGGGTTGTGCAGATAAGCAAGATCCACTTCCGTGATGCTCCAGACCTGGAACTTCTAAACAATCATCCTCTCCTCCTCATTACTTGACCATATCATTAAGCATGTTTGCTCCCTTGTGCTTACTTCCTCTCCTGCCCTAGGGGTGTGAAGGTGGTCAGTAAGCTCAGTAGTACACAGATTGCTCTCAGGATATAAGCTTCTTGCATGTGCATACACTCTCTTCATCTTGTCTTTAGAGGACCAGTCAAATAGCATTTGCCTACACCTGCAACAGTCATGCTTGGCTTTACATTTCCTCTTGCATTCTTTTATCTCTTCAATGAAAGTGGAAAAATAATGAAGCTTCCTTTACTACTACTCATAAAACTTTATGCCAAGACTTGCTCCACCTTTGAAATTATCCCTGGGGAACTTATAAAGATTTTCTTGCTGGAATCTAATCCTATAGTAATATCCTTTCCTGTTATTGCTCACTTAGGGCGGGAAATGGTCACAGTCCTTATTTCTCACTGCGCTGCTACACGGGGCAAAGGGAACATGAAGCTTCTGTGAGACACCGGAACTGGAGGAGAATCACTTAAGATGGCTGCACTGTGGACGGGGCAAGGAGATGATCCCGGGGAGCCAGGGAGAGGGACTCCGGAGCAATGTCTGCCAGGACGAGCAGGCACTGCAGGGTGAGAAGGGAGCAGCGACATGTCAGAGTGAGCAAAGCAGGGGTGAGCATCAGCAGAACCAGGCAGGAGCTCCAAGCAGTTCACTGTCAGTGACAGAACATCAGGGTTGGCCAAGCAGCTGGGCCTGACCCCTGCAAGAAAGGGCACGTGTGAGCTGTAAGACAAACAACAGCAAAAATGACCATCAGCGGACGAGAGCGCAGTCACTGTAACTTAATGTAACTTCCAACAAGAGGTGTGATAGAAAGCTGCGTTGAATATTTAACGTATTAGAGAGGACATATTGCCTTTAACCCCTCTCAAAAATTTCCTCCTCAGTTTGACTGCATCTATCCTGTTGCCCTCGTCACCTTCTGAAGCAGTTCTGGAGTCTCTCTTGAGTGTCTGTGTTGCGCTATCATGGATGCCTTGATATTGTGAATCAGTTGAAAGCATGTACCGTTCGTGGTCATTTTGATGTGGGGGAAGAGTCAGAAATCACTTGATGCAGGATCCCACGCGGAAGGTGGATGAGGACACAGCAAAATGTTTCGAGCCTGCCTTTCGTCGGCTGGCACTTGGCAGTAGAACTTACGTTTTTCTTTTTATTCTTTCTTTTCCATCACATGTCATATAATATCTCAGAGGACTTCCGGAACCTCCAGGCTTCAAAAGTAGCAAGAAAGGTGAGACACGAGTGTTCAAAGTGCGGAGGAGTATTTTGAGGGGGATTAATGGTGATTTACCTCCTTTTGTAATAATATTTTTAAAGTAAGCATTAACCATAAATTTAGATCTCCTTTCCTATACCTTGCCCAAATCTTCTTTCAGATTAAGGGTGCAAACCTGGCTTGACTAAAGCTTTCTTCTTAAATGGTTATGTGATATACTTAAAGATTAAGTCACTCCCTATTGATAATATTTAGACTCACAAATAAAAACTAACATTTTCAAACTTCTCAAAAATTTTGGGGAGTTCATGGTTATACTTAACAAACCTGTTTCTCTTAAGTATAAACTAAACTTTCTGTACAGAAAAATTAATATCCCATAGAGATCCCTTGGGAGGTTCTCAGTGTGTAAACTGAAAACGTTAACATCAGTGAGCCTCAAAGCCAAAATCTTATGAAATAATTTAAGTTGGGGAGGAAAAGAAAAGCTACTTACAGAAATCACAAAAGGCACCCTTGATACTATAAATTAAAGAAATAATTACCCTCTTACTGCACTATCTGGAAAGCTCCTATAGTGTTTGTTCCAGACACAAAGTGTTATTAAATTGTTCTACTTTTGGTTTCTTTTTGTATTAAAACCAGCATCTGAAAATTCTGTGCCAGGGAAATTAAAAGAAAGAAAAGAAAGACAGGGGTACACAAAAGCATAATTATTCCAGGAAAGCTTCAACATTTTTGAAATCAATAAAATTAGAATTAACCAAAATGTTCACTGAAACAAAATTGAAATGCCCTGTAATTTCTTACATTATTAGTTTTAAGCCTAAGGTGCTATTGGTCTGGAAATCAGCCATTTAGATTTTAAACCACAAGGAAATGCTCCCAGCTGGAACCAGGCCAGCAAGGTTACTGTGACCGTGTCCTCCCAGTGGTGCTTCATTTAGCTAAAGACCATGTGGTGGCCGATTATGGATCCTCTTGACTCATTCACAGAGTCAACACTACCCTGCACTTGTAAGCATGTGAGTGGATGAGGTAAACATTTGCCTTGGTTAATTAAGTGGAGTATATTGCCTTTCTTAAAGTGAATGGCTCTCCCGCAATCAGTTCAAGGCCTGAAGAGAACAGAAAGTCTCCCCACTTAGCTAACACAGGGAACACCTAAGGCCTCACTATAGGAGTTGGGTTGTCATTTTTAATGTCTTTGTACTCAAACTGAAACACCAAGTTTTCTTGTCAAGCCTGCAGCATTTGGACCAGAAATGAACTCTATTGGCTACCTTGGCCCTCAAGCCTATGGAGTTAGGTGGAACACAGCCGCCATTTCTCCTGACTCTGCAGGAGACTACAAGTCTTGAGATACTCAGTCTCCAAAAACCTGTGAGCCAGTGCCTTGTACAAATCTCTCTCTCCCTCCCTCCCTCCCTCCATCTCTCCCTCTGTCTCTCTTTTTCTGTGTCTCTGTGTCTCCGTCTCTGTCTTTCTCTCTTTCTCTGATCCTCTGGATAAGCCTAACAGAAACTACAAATAAGGCTTTATTCATGTGCAAAGCACACTTGAATTCACTTCTTCCCTCTCTAGACCAAATGTCAGAAAAAATGAGAAAAAAATAACACTTTCTAGAGCTATTATTAAATCAAGTGAATAAAACAGAACATCAATACATATTATATGTACATATACACACACACTTATACACATTATGTATATGTGTGTATATACAAATACATACAAAGTATGTGTTTAATTAGAAAAAATTGGAGTATAATTATTTACAAGGCTATTAGAAGCCTGAAATTTGTTATAACTCTGTAATATGTTGTTCTCCAAGGGAATTCAGCAGTTCAAGAGTTATTATTTGAAAGCTAAAAGGCAAGTAAGATATATTACCCACAGTAGTTAAAATTTATGACAAAAAAAATTCTTGACAAGTGAAGATAAACAACTATATATTACATGTCAAATTAGTCAAGAAAATAGTAAGGAAGGCTTCTGAGGCTGTATTCCCTGACAGAATGGTCTTAGTATATCAATTAATCAGGTTATATTTGACAGTGTCCACACCAAATAAAATATTGTACAGTTTGATATTGGGGACACATAATTAATCTTAAAAGGAATATAGATTTCATTTTCAAATCACTCTCTTCTTCTATTTTGATTTTGTCCCAAGCATCATATTCAGAGTATTTAAAATGTAGAAGCTAACAAGTCGTGGGGCAAAAAGTGAAAAACGTCCTTCTCAATTACCTGAGAGACCAAGGGAGAAGCAAGCAGGGCATGCATGTGTCCAGAGAGGTTGCTGTGCCAGGACTACGTGAGGTCTCCACACACGTGCTCTGGCTTCAGGAGCAGTCACGCGTCCTGCTGCACACAGAGGCGGCTGGCTTTCACCAGCTGTGTGGCTCACATTGCTGGTCTTCACTCTCTTCAGTGGTGGCCATTCTGCTGCTCTGCCACTCTGAGGGGCAAGACAGATAACAGCACTTCAGAGGGCTGATATGTCAGCGTCCCGGCAGAGCGCAGTTACGGAAATCACTCTATAAGAAAAGTGACTGAGGTTTTCTACAGATTTACATGCCCAAATATCACTGTATCTAATAAGAACCAAAAGTCTGCCTTATTGATTTTAGGGTTAGGGAGTATATTGTTTTGTAACATATTATTTTTAAAATTAATTTTTCATGCTTATCACCTTCACGTAGTGACAAGTCCAAGCACTCTATTTTATGTGTTATGTTTCTGTTTTATTGTGTTTACATTAGCAAGGCCACTTCTTATTACAGGATGGCAATTCTGATTTTCATAGCATTCACATAGTGCACAATTCATAGGGAAACAAATACAAATTTTTGAGCAAATAAATATGAATTTTCTCACAAAGTCCCCTTTGAAATATATAAATGTAGTAATCAGATAAATTTATTATTTTTTTATAAATTTTACTCTCGGTTGTTAATTTCATAGATTTTTCTTTGATTATGTGAAAATCTTAAGGAGACTGAAAGTCGTTATCAAACACAATTTCCTTTCTTTCACATGATTGTTCAAGTGCTTTTAGCCAACTTATTTTACCTGAGTGCAAACATAGCATAGATACACTTCACAAATTTGATATTTTGCCCCAACCTCATATAAAATTATGTTCTTACACTACTAATAGTTTTCATGTTTCTCTTCTAATAGTTTAAAGCTATTAAATATTAAGTGTTTTGCTAATGTTCCATCAAATATTGGACCACAATGCATAAAATAAATTTTCTTATAAAAGAGTAGTACAAGAGATCTGGGGAAGATGGCGACCAGGTGAGCAGCAAGGGAGCGAACCTCCTTAATAAACACCACCAGCTCGAGACAGACTTGGCGAGCGTGAATGCCGGGACCTCGGCTGGGAAGTTTAAACTGGGCGTATTTCTCTGAGATGCCGGGGGAGATGTGGTAGGGCGGACCAGGCTGCCGGGGCGAGACGTGGGAAAGTCC
>PVLD010025083.1:0-24299 GCA_004027595.1 Dinomys branickii | reverse complement strand
GTCCATACTCATAAGTGAAATAAATCAGCGATACATGTGCAGGCAACGTATTGTATCACTGGTGTAAGAACCCGAGCGTGGGAATATAAACTAAGAGACATGAAGGAAATCTGTTCTAAAACAAAGAACAGATGGGACGAGGGAAAGGAGAAAAGAAAGAGACAAAAATGTATGTATGTATATATGAATATATATATATATATGCAGGAGGGCTAACATGGTTCTACTATTGTATTATATCACTTAATGCTAAGGAATAATCGATGACGGGTTATTTGATCAATCTTGTATGTCTGTATGTGTTATCCTGAACACACACTTCGAAGATATCAATATGCAAAGCAGCAACTATTGGTGGTTTTTTGTTGTTATTGTTGTTGTTTGCGTGTTTTGTTCTTTGTCTTTGGATTTTTGGTATTTGTGTTTTTTCTGTTGTTGAGAGGCTTAATTGTCTGACTTATTTTGCATGTCTGTATATGGGTTCATATATTTACACTTCGAAGATATCAATGGATAAAGAAATAACCACTGTTGAGACCATGTCACCTTGTCTATAGATTAGTTGTGATTGTACTATTTTTTATGCTAATTGGGGTCTGTTTGTTAATATGTTTTTGTACTTTTATTTTTTTTAAATTAAAAAAAAAAGAAAAAATTACTAAGGCAAATTTTGCATGCTTATATCTGGTAATCTGAGGAACATATGAGGCAACAATTTGCCACATAACAACCAATGGTGAATTCCTACAATCCTGCCTGTGCTACTATGTATTGTCTCTAATGTTCTTTTAAATTATTATTTGGTTATGCTCTTTAATGATTTGATCAATCTTCTATTCTTACATCTGGTAATCTGAGCAACTTCACTGAAGATAACATTATGTAATATAACAACCACTGTTAATCCCTATCATTTGGTTTGAAACCCTGTACCATTTCTAATGTCCTTGCTTTGTGTTGTTTGTATTCTGTTTTTGTTCTTTTTATTTTTTGTACTATTTTCTTAAAAATAAAATTAAAAAAGAAAGTGATAACTTTGTTGGTATGTGTCAATATGACTGGTGATCTCAAGATAAAACCTCTCTTGGTTTACCGCTCTGGGACCCCAGTGATTGTAGAGTGTTTAGAAAACATAAAGTCATGAAAAATAGGCTAGGAGTCACGTGGAGATCTAATGCAAAAGCCTGGGTAACAAGAGTACTTTCTCTGGAGTGTCTCAGGGAGGCTTTCTTTCCTACTGTTAAGAAATGGCTAATGGACCAAAGTTTACTGCTCGACTCTCTCCTCATCATGGACAATGCTCCTGCTCACTCATGAGATTTGGAAGAACTGCCTGAAGAATTCTCATTTCTCTCAGTCTAGTTCCTGCCATCTTATACAACTCCTCCATTACAGCCTATGAACGAACAAGTTATAGCTAACTTTTAGAAGCTCTATAACAAGGAACCATTCCTGATGTGCTTCCAGGTCATCTCAGATACAGATTTAACCCTTAAGGAATTCTTGAAGGAACATTCCAACATCCTTTCCTGTGTATGTTTAATTGACAACTCCTGTGTCAATGTCTTTCTAAGGACAATGAGGTCTTCCTGGAAAAAAGTGTGGCCTAAAATCATACAGGAGAAAGTCTTTGTAGAGGAGCTGGAGCCTGCAATTGGCCCTGTGTTTGATGACATTGTCACTATAACATTCCACAGACTTGCAGACAGACAGTGGTGATGTTGAGGAACTGGTGGAGGAGCACTCAGAGGAACTGTCTACGGAGGAACTTTGGTAACTTCTGGCTGAGCAACAGAGAATGGCAGCTCAGGAGCTTTCTGAAGAGGAAGGATAGCATTATATTTTGCTGCTGGTCTCAACTACATCATTTTTAATATGGCTGAAGTTATGTTTTTCTCCATAAGTGATTCTTAGGGGGATTATGCCTCCCATGGGACATGTGACAATGTCTGGAGACATTTTTAGTTAACACCACTGTATTACTGATATCTAATGGGTGTGGGCCAGTGATGTTAGTGAGAACCCTACTGTGCACAACACAAACACTCACAGTACAGAATTACTTGGCTCAATATGTCCATCATGCCAAGTTTGAGGAATTCTGGAATAGATGTGTTTGGCCTAACAGGGACAGACTGGGCAAGGACTCTTCTGTTCTTCACTCAAATATCCACCCAGAAAACCTTAAGGTAAGACTTCAACCAAGTGGAACTCCAGGGGTATCTAGAAGTCATGGGAACAAATTAAAATGATTTAATCAGGGGTCTTGCCAAAATTTAAATTGAGGCTCAAATTGTAGCAATACCCAGGGAAGAAGATTGACTTTAATTTTCAAAGAATGTGTAGAATAGTTATACTTTTCTTCAAAAATCATACTGTTGTAAGTGGTGGAGAGGCAAGTCTAACAGCAAAAAGGCAAGAGAAACTCTTCTCGGGGATGAAATATTCTGCATTTTGTTCTCAAAAATCTATGTATTTTCTTAAAGTAAATTATACTTCCTACAGCACTCTAAGAGTATTTTTTAAATGAATGAACAAAGTCAAAGGGAGATAAATGCAAAAGTAGTAAAATATTAGTAATTGTTGAAGTTGAGGAAGTAATCTATTAGAGTTTATTGTGTCGTTCTATTTTTATATGCCTATGAGAATTTATAGTAAAATAGAGATCATAGTAAAAAGATTGCATTTAGAATGTTAATTAAGCATATGCAGTGCCTATAAATAATATCACTAATGATACATAAGATTTCCTTATGAGTTTATCGAGAAAACTAAAAATATTGAGGATATAAATATTGTGAAGAAGTACAGAGACATGCTCTGCTAAGTATGGTAAGGCTTGGTGTTTTGCAGATATCATTATTCCCTGAGAGTAACCTAGACATTCATTGAAAAGTCCAACAGAGATTTACACAGAGTTTGAGCGAAGCCTACCTGACAGTAAATAGGACAACAGGTGGGAGACATGATGGTAGGAGTTACCATATTAAGTGCTATGTTGTATGATAAAATTTATTATATAGTAAATATATATATATATATATATATATATATATATATATATATATACACATATTTGTAGCTCTCAAATCTGTTTTTGTCCAGGATGAACAGATCCCAAGAATGAGGTACCTGCAGATGAATAGAAAAGTAAGAGGAAAGAGAATTACAAGAGAGACAAAATTCAGGGATCAGGGGGCTCACAGCCTCTTGGACTGCAGCCTCGAATGCCATTTTCAGTAACCTTTTATTGAGAAAGAACAAAGGAGGCAACTGGGCTAGTGGGAGGATATCCACCATTTCAGCAAGGACAATACAACTCAGTTATCGTAGTTAGCCATCACATTACCATTCCTTCCCGCATATCACAGCAAAACATCTAGTGTTGATCTTGGGGTTTACAATGCTTTTGCTAGACTTCCTCCAGAACCCAACAATCAAGGCCTGGTCAGGCCTGAGGCAGTGTATTGAAAGAGTAACTAAAGAATGTCCTCCACATTTCCTCCTTTTAGTTTTGCTGTAATCCTTTGAAGCATCAGTGAGAAGGCCACCAATTATCTTCCCATTTCTTGGAGTTTTCTAGATGAACCTCACTAGACTAAGAGGATCAGGCAAAATACAATTGTTTATTTATTTATTTATTTGCAGTGCTGGGGATCAAACTCAGGACCTTGTGCTTGCCAGGCAGGTGCTTATTCCACTGAGCTATATCCCCAGCCCTAGGCAAAGTACAATTGTAATACCATGTAAAATGACAGTAGAAATTTGGAAAAATAAGAATATAGTCCAAAGTCTATAACAGTGGTCAGCCATCAGTCTACATCTAGTGGTTACACTTTTCTGCTGGATGTCTAAGACCAAGTTAAAGTGAAACTTGTATAAATAACAACTTATCCTTATGCTATTTATCAGGGTCAGTTAGATCTCAGGAATCTTCTTGGAACCGAGTGCAGCATGTCTTGATCTTCTGTCAGTGTCAGCCATCTGGATGAGTCATAGCCTTTGCTAGACCAATGTGCTTTCTGTGAAAGCCTGAGAGATTTTTCCTCTCCTGATGACTCTCCTTAGGCACACTATATATCACAGAATTACTTTCCTCTGTGGTCCCATAATCTCCTTGATCAGAAAATCAGGGACTCAAACGAGTTATAAGATGTCACAGCAGAGGTTCTCTTATGTCCTGTGTCTTTACTGACCTCGGAGGATGTAGCCAAAATATTGCCTGTTCTATAGCTCAATTTAACTCTCTAATTTCTGGTCTCCATACCTTAGTTGTTAAACAACCAGCAGAGAAGATTAATGGCATAACATTGGAAGGGAGGCAGTAAGCTTCATATTACGACCTGATCTGAATAGCAAACACTTTAGAACATACAAATGGAGCCATTATTTTTTAACACCCATGAATATACTAGTATTTAAATCCTCCTAGAATGTTAACAGACAGTAGTTACTTTTTTTTTTTTTTTGCAGTACCGGAGATCAAACTCAAGACCTTGTGCTTGCCAGGCAGGCACTTATGTCACTGAGCTATATCCCCAGCCCTATAGTTACATATTTTTACACAGAAATTTAGAAATCAAAACCATACATAACATTGTTACATGGCAATCATGAATATTCTAGTAGTTGAATCCCTGTCGCTGTAGAATGTTAACAGACAACAGATATATAATTTTACAAACAAAATTTGTAACCAAAGAGCTGTACATAGTATTGTAACAACAGGTATGATGACATTTATGAACATCTAAACACATTTAAGTCACATATAAATATTGGGATAGATTAGCCCTTTTAATCAATCAACCCTACCTAATAAATAAGAATTCATCTAATTTTTTGTCTTTAATAGGATGAAATAGAACAAATTTATAACACTGCCTAGGCTGTTTAGGTATCTCTAAATGTGCTGGCATATACATAGCATATACATAAGTTCTTGTCAAAAAATTATCATTTAAATAACTTTATGTTGGTCTGACATGAACCTCTTATTACAAATATCTGAAACACAAGAGAAAGGCAGATGTATAATAATTCTAGTTTTACATTTTAGAATACTGTACATGTGGAAGGCATGAATAGATTTTATACACCATGGAATTAGCAACAACAAATTGTCATTATTTTGTTTCTCAACTTAGTTTTGTACAAAATAACATCTTTTAATCAGAAAACCTTACTATAATTTTTACTGAGAAACTTTCTTCTGAGCAAATGACCCAATTATTGCAGTGTCTCCCGAGAGACTATGGAGATCACTGGGGGTTCCTTATTAGTGAATAAAGGTGGGCCATTCTTCTATTCACCAGTTGGAGTCCTATCCAATAATTTTTCCTCATCCTAAGGACTGTAGTTAAATGTCTTAATTTTTATATCATTTAAACCAGCTGGTAACTCAGGTGAAAGCATGCTTTTAAATCCATAACCCAATTGCATTATGAACAAATGATAAAAGAAAAATTGTTGAGCTCAAAATAAAAGGGAATAGCTATTCAGTGAATGACAGACAAACATGTAAATAGGTACACAGAACAAACATCTTTACAAAATCAGAGTGCACTCAAATGTATTTTTTACTAAATAAAATCATAGTAACTCTTATAATTTTAGAAATGTATAATTTAAATAGACTAGTCAGATTTTGTTGCCAATTGGCAGAGATCTCTTAGCAACGTTTTGGGAGGATACTTCAGCAAACAGAATTCATACAAATCTCTTGCTACTATTATTAATTTATCTATAAAATTTTGCAACATGTATGCAGCTGGGATTTGCTGCCATGGTCTTTCTAAATTGACGGGTATCCAGATTCCTGTATCTTTAGAATAATTAAATGGAATAGAATTATTTAAACAGTATAAAAACCACAATCAGTACATTTGAGAGAGAGTTCAGAAGTGTATCATTTTGCTTCACTGATCATGATATTATAAGGAAGATGAACACATGCTCATGTGTAAGGAGTAGAATTAATTGAAAAAGAGAGGAGTACTGTTTCCATATTAAGTATATAATAGCCATCATGGCTAGAAACATATTACCAGCTGTAGACTCTTGTCCAGTGGCATCCAGCAGCTTCTCAGCATCATGGGTTAATTTCTTAGGTTGTCCCCAGGTTGGGGGTTGTACTTTCTGAGTGTTCCTGGTTGGTGTCTGGGGATGATGTTGTAGTGACATCACTCTCATCTCTTCCACTGGAGGATTCAGATCGAATCTGACTCTTTTGTGGCTCGTTTGGAGGTTTAATTCTTCTAGCAGGTAACCATTATTTTTTCTCCTGTGTCTGTAATGACACAAGCAAATCCTCGACCCCAAGTTTGAACACTACCTCTTTTCCATATTCCAGTATGAATATCTTTCCAAAAAGATAAATTGCCCTATTGGTTTTGGTAGCCCCTTAATAGAGGTGGGCTAAAAGGAATCTTTTTGTTGCTATAACAGATGAATTTTTATTAATATCCAAAAAATTTAAAGTGAATAGGGCTTTATGCAGTAATTGGTGTGGTGAACTTCTATCCCTATCTCCCTCTTTTTGTTTAGCTAACATAAATTTAAGTGTAGCATATTCCCTTTCAACCATACCTTGTCCTTGAAGATTGTATGGAGTGCCAGTATAATGATTAATATCTCACAAGGCACAGAATTGTTGGAAGAAATGGGATTCATAAGCAGGTCCATTGTCAGTTTTAATTGCTTTACCTATATTAGCAAAACACTCTAACAAATGACTTTTAACATGTACAAATTTTTCTCCTGATTGTTCATAGGCCCATATAAAGTCAGAATATTTGTGAATAACAACATGTACAGATTCAAGTTTCCCAAACACAGGAAGATGTGTTACATCAATTTGCCACAACTCATTACTTTGCAAGCCTCTAGGATTTGTTCCAGGCTGAAAAATAGGATTATTGAGTAGACCACAAATAGGAAAAGATAAAATGATTTCACAAGAACATTGAATGGAAAGTTGAGGAACTTTTTCACATAAACCTATGGTATATACATGAGTTAAAGTATGAAACTCAGTGGCTAAACAATCTAGTGAAGAACTAGCAACAAGTTGATCAACATCATTATTATAATTAACCATGTCACCAGGAAGGTGTGAATGAGAACAAATATGAGTTATGAAGATAGGAAAATCCCTATTATAAATATGAGTTTGTAGTTGGCAGAACAATTGATCAAGTTCATTATCATTACAAAGTTGCTGTTTTACATAAATTATTAACCATACATAATATAGGAATCTGGGCAGGACTTGGGAATCCCTTCCATTGTTCAGTATGGAGCTCTCTCCAAAGGACTCTTCCTAACCTTTTTTCTTTTACCTGATGGAATTGTCTTTCTGCCGCTATTCTTCCATCTTTTGTAAAATTTTTAAAATTTAATTAGTATATATTAACAAGTGAAGTGAAAGGGATTGATTCCCCTTAATGTTTTTGTAATTTGATTTTTTATCATAAATTGAGAAACCTGTGTCCAATATTTTGGAAGAGGAAACCATAATATAATCTCCCTTAACCTAAGAAGATCCATCTGTGAAAGCAGAAGCAATTTTAAATAACTCGTCTGAAGAATAATGACAATTAATAACACCAGAGAAATTAGTCCAAAATCTGGATGTAGCCAATTAATATCACCAAATAGTTTGAAAATCATTTTAGATTGATCTAAGCAGTTTGGGTAAATTGTCTGTTGGAATAGGTACCCAAATATGAAAAGGTTATCATAGCTCGTACGTTTTGGAGGCCAACGTTAGGCTTGTCATTATTTAAATGGAATGACTGTTTAAACTGCACTGCTTTTAGATTGTATTTTAAACTTTTATATCTATTTGTAAAATACCACAGTTTTTTTTATACCAGTTTAATTTTGGGCTGTAAAACAAGCAATCACCATCATTAGGAATCACAAGAGCACCAAAGACTTTTAAATCAGTAGCAAATCCTGTATATGAAGTCAAGAAGAAAACTGTAATTAAAACAAGGCACTTTTATTAGCTGTATAAATGAAGAAAAAAGTTTTTACTATAACTCTAAAAGACCAAATTGATCATTGAAATATATATATATTTTGAGACAAGGGATGAAATTTTATTTATGAAAGTTATGGGTTTTTTCTTTTTAATTAAGCTTTGAAAAATATCTCCCTCATAATAAATCCTGGAAAATATGATTTGTTTTAAACTAAAGGCAAACTTTTATTTTGGGGTTGGAAACAACCTTTTAAGTTTATCACCTTAAGGGGAAAATGTAAAAAGCCTTTTATGTTTTAAAATTCACTCTATTCTCTGTGTGGGCTTTACTCCTTGTGAAACTATTCCAAAGAGAACGGCATTTTTGCATCTCTCCAGGTCAGCAATTCAGCATCTCCACCATATCAGGAAATAACAATCACACCCTATGGACTTGCAGCTGCCACACCTTCAGGTCATCTGTACTTGTGTTTAGGAACCCTTAAAAATGTTTTTCCTTTAAGTAGTCAATTTTATCTCTGAACTTAATAGGTGCCACAGTGTTTTGAGTAGATTAAACCATAACCTTGATTTTTCCTGTATAATCAGCATTGGTAATACTAGGCAAAACCTAGAGACCTTTTAAAATAAGACTGCTTAGGCCTAGCAGGAGTCCCACTGTACCCTGAGGCAATAGTCCATAGTCTTAATACCTGGAATGGGCTCTCACTATGGCCCCTGAATGTCCAGTTTTTTTCCCAAGTTACAAGCGCAGGCACTGATTTGAGCCGGATGAATTTCCGGTGCCAAACTCTGGTACAGCCTTGTCCAGGCCTGTGGCTCTGGCAGCAGGAAGAGCCAAGGTGTGCCACAGTCATGTCCTGTCCACTGGGTTCCTGGCCCACATGTTGGTAGCTGGCAGTGTGCACCAGTGGCTGTATCTGGACAGGCCACGCAGACACACTGGCAGCTGGGAAGTCCTAGCTGGGTCTACCTAGAACCAGAGCCCAAGGCACTCCCTGAGCCCACTTTGTGCCTCTAGATGCCACTGCCCTTGTCCCGCTTGGGCTGGGGACTTAGCTTTAAAGTACATTCCCAGTGGAATCCTTTGTAGTTTTAAAACCCTATCTATCCACAATCCAGAGAAGAGGAGCAAATACAGGAACCATGAAAACAGCAAACATTTATATATATATATATATAAATCTATGAACATTGGCTTTTTTTTTTTTTTTTTTTTTTTTTTTTTGCGGTACTGGGGATTGACCTCAGGACCTTGTGCTTGCCAGGCAGGCACTTATTCCACTGAGCTATATCCCCAGCCCCAACATTGGCTTTTGAAACTGTTTGTTTCCTTTTTAATTACTAGCAATTCAACGTTTGTTTTTCCTTTTGTCTTCTCTTACCCTGCAACATCTCCTGTTCTGATTCAGATTCTTTTTGAGACAGAAAATTTCCCATACCCTGATGAAACAAACCCAGAGACCAGGCTCACCTACCCATGGACTCTTCTCTGGTCTGCTGAGCACTGAATTAAATCCCTTTTCCTAGTCTGGAAGACTGCTTTCATTCTCAGGTCCCTGTCCCGCGGGCCATTTGTTGGTCTTAAATCCATTTTTGCCCAGGGTGCACGGGTCCCGAGAACGAGGTACCCACGGATGAATAGAAAAGTAAGAGGAAAAAGAAATACAAGAGAGGCAAAATTCTGGGATCAGGGGACTTACAGCCTCTTGGACTGCAGCCTCAAATGCCATTTTCAGTAACCTTTTATTGAGAAAGAATAAAGGAGGCCACTGGGCTAATGGGAGGATATCATCAGTTTTAGCAAGGACAATACAACTCAGTTATCATAGGCATGAGACTTGACTAGTTAGCCATCATGTCACCGTTCCTTCCTGCATATCACAGCAAAGCATTTAGTGTTGATCTTGGGGTTTACAATGCTTTTGCTAGACTTCCTCCAGAACCCAACAATCAAGGCCTGGTCAGTCCTGAGCAACACACTGAAAGAGTAACTAAAGAATGTCCTTCTCCACGCATATTATGTAGTACAGAACAAAATCCAGCTATGGAATAACAGCTTGGTGATTTTTGCACACACTTGAAAATGGAGGCAGTAAATATCCAGTATTCTCTGATGCCCACTGGGCTCCACAGCTTTTGAGACCATGCCTGGATGCAGCTTTAACTCTGTTAACACTTTCCACAGGTCTCATCCCCCAAATTGTAGTGACTACCAGTGCATTTTAAGTTTAGGGGTGGACAACAAAGGGTACTATTTGGTTGTAATGAAAAATCTCAATTGTAAGTATTTTTTATTGTGGCAAAAGCACATGCCATAAACATTTCAACCTAAGATTTTTAAGTGTACAGTATGGTACTGTTAAGAATATTCATGTTGTGAAATACTCTAGAAAATCACCTTCTTGCAGAAATGAAACCACTGACTGAACAGCAGCTCTCCTTTACCTCTCTTCCTGGTCCCTGGTAGCCATCACTCTATTCCCTATATTTGTGAATGTGACTACTCTGATACCTCATTGTAGTGGAATCACAAAATATTTATACATTTATGATTGATCTATTTCAGCCAGCAAAATGTCTTTAAGATCTATCATGTTGTAGCATGTGACAAGACTTCCTTCACTTTTAAGGATGCGTAGCATCCCATTGCATACACAGACCACAGTTTGTTTATCTGTTTATCCATAAGTGAATATTTCAATTGCTTCCATTTCTTGGCTATTGTGAATAGTGCTGCTGTGTACACAAATGGGAAAATATATCTCAAGAGATGCTGCTTTCGACTGTCTTGAACACATATAGCCAGAAGCGCACTTACTGGGTTATATGGTAGCTCTATTTTTAATTTTTTGAGGAACTGCCATACTGTATTTGATAGCAGCTGCATTAGTTTATAATTCTATTAGCAGTTTATGTGCTTCAATTTTTCTATATCATCTCTAATTTTTGTTATTTGTTGGCAAATTTTTTACTTTATGGAAAAATTAAAATTTCAAAACAAAGTAATAGGAGAATAACAGTAGTTAATAAGTTGTGTATTGTTGGCAAATTTTAAAAAATAGCACTAAATAGATATGAGATGATTTGTTTTTCTTTTGTTTATGTGGCACTGAGAATTGACAATGGGCTTCATTCATAGCCTTTTCAAATTTTTCATTTTGAGACAGAGTTCTCACAAAGTTGCCCAGACTAGGTTTCAACTTGTGATCCTCTTGCGTCAGCATCCTTGAGTATTGGAATTACCAGCATGTGTCATTATGTCTTGCTTCATTGTGGTTTTGATTTGTGTTTCTTAATAATTATTGATATTGATGAATTACTGATATTGATCATGTATAAAAACATGCTTCTGGGTCACTTAGGTTTCATGTGTTAATTGTATTTGATTTCTTCCTGTATGATACTGGGGATTGAACCCAGACAGTGATGAGTGAAATTGCCAGTCTTTTAAAATTTTTATTTTTAGACAGGATTTTGATGAGTTGTTGAGGCTGGGTACAAACCTGCAATCTTCCTGTCTTGGCCTCCTGAGATTACAGCACGTACCACCACTCTGAGTGTTTGGAGGCTCTTCATTTATCCAGGATATCAATCCCTAATCAGATATATGATTTACACATAATTTCTCCCATCCCATAAATTGCCTTTTTACCTTGCTGAATATGTCCTCTGATGAACAAAAGTTAGTTTAATGTAGCCGCTTTTATCTATTTCTGCTTTCATTGCTTGTGTATTTAGTGTCATATCAAACAAATCATCCCCAAATTCAATACCATGAACAATTCTCCCCTTTTCTTTCAAGTTTTACATTTTGAGTTTTACATTTAGTCCTTTAATTCATTTTATTGACTTTTGTTTATGGCTTATGATAATGCTCCATCAACTTCCCCAACATTACTTGTTGAAGAAACAATTTTGTTGATTTTTAAAAAACCTCAATTTTATTAAGGTTTTCTATTTTCCATTCTTTTGTTCATTAATCTTTGCTCTAATCTTTATTATTTCTTCCCTTTTGCTAACATTAGATTTAGTTTCATCTTTGTTCTCTGAATCCTTGGGTTGTAAAATTAGGCTAATTTGAGACATTTTTTAAATCGCATGCACTTTACCTGTAAATTGTACTGGATCACAAAAGTTGTTTTCTGGTCTCATGTATTTTCTGATTTCTGTTGTGAGTGTTTCACACTGGTTAGTGGAGTATTGTATACTTTCCGCATATTTTTGGACTTTTTAGTGTTCTTCTGGTTACTCATTTCTACTTTTATGCCTGTGTGATCTGAAATATATTTTATATAAGTTTGATCATTTTAAACTTGTAGAGACTTGTATTTTAGCTCTACATAATTTTAAAAGCTGAATTGCACTTGGGCCTTTTATATGAAAATTTAAGTTATATATAGCCTAATGGTAATTCACTGGAACAGTCATTTTTGGTACATTTCTAAATGAGAAATCTGGGAAACATTACATAACCATGAATCACACAATTTCCAATTTAAGTCATCATTTTATAACTTTTATTCAATGAAAATCACGTAAGAGACCAACATGAATATCCTTAAAAATTATGTATTGGTCAAATAGGTCTTGGTGGTCACTTGATGTGGCCCCTTGTGTTATGGATGAAGAAACAAGGAATGGTGCCCATCTCAAAGGAGTAATTTCACCAGGAAATAAGACTTGACCACAGGTTACAGCTTGTGTTACTACACAGTGACGATGCCTTTGAGGCTATCCACTGAGATCCTCGCTTTTGCATGGCGCAATCTTTCTGAAGGTATTGTTGGTTGTTTATAGTAATTCAGAACGTTAAATAAAAATTCTATTTTTTAGACTTCACAACAAAATTAATCAGAGGTTACAAGAGCACGTCTTCTGTGTTCTATGTATATAATCTTCCCACTGTAACATATAAAGACAGCATCCAAGAGGCACTTTTTTTACAGTTAATATATAATGAAAAATCACTATTGCCCAAAGCCCATAGTTTGTGTTAGAATTCACTCAGCATTGTACAATGATTTTTATTATTGTGATAAAAATACACAGCATAAAATTTACTACGTATCCATTTTTAAGCATGTAGCTCTGTAGTACTAAGTAGTTTACCCTGTAAAATAAATATCTTGGACTTTTCCATGTAGCACAGCCGCTTTTCCCCTTTACCCCAACCCCTGGTACTCAGCTGCCACTTCCTGTTCACATGGGTTTGTGGACACACCTGCTCATATAAGGAAATTGTTTGTTGTCTTTGGCTGCTTTATTTCACTTAGCATGTACAACATTCTCAAGATTCATCCAAGTTGTAGGAGATGACAGGATGTAGTGTGTTTTTCAGGCCTCAAAGTGTGTCATTGTACATGTATACCCCATTTGTTTATCCATTCATCACTGAGAGCTCTTTGGGTTACTTCCACCTTTGGGATGCTATGAATAATGCTAGTGTGCACATGGGTGTGCAAATATCCCTAAGAGAGGCGCTTTCACTTCCTTGGGGTATTTGCACCCAGAAGTTGGATTGTTGGATCATATAGTAGTAGTTCGAAGTGTTTCCCACAGCAGTCCCAATATTTCACAAGGGGTCCAACTCCTCCATGTCCTTGACAGTGCTTGTTATTTGGAACAGTAGCTGTCCTAGTGAGTGAGTTGTGCAATGAACACCTTTTCAATTGCTGTCGCTCACAGACTTCATTTTCACAACTGAACTTCTGCAGAATTCAGGTTATTCACTGTATGAGGGTTAGCTATCCAGATTTGGAACAAAAATTCTATAGACAAAATTTTGGGAAAACTTAACGTGACACCTAAACAAAAGAAAGAGGTTTACAAGACACAGTGTATCCATAAATTACTACTGAAAACCCAAAAGGAAGCTGGGTTTGTTTGAAAATGAATATATAATGTAAAATGTAAAATTTAAGAAGAATTCCTTCTGTTCTAGTTCAGGTAACTATTAGAATGGGTGATAAAGTATAAATGTATTTTCAGAATGGAAATTTCTAACACATCCCTATTTCAAGCAATAAAATAAAATAAAATGATTCTTTTTTGATTTGTAGAATTGTATCTATGGTATATGGCATTTAACTTGAGAGGAATTGCAAAAGGTACAAAATAAGATCAAGGAAAAAGATTTCAAACAAAAAATATTAATTAAGGCTTACTGGGTGCCAGGCATATGGAGGTTATATATATTTAGTTATCACACAATCTCTATGAAATAGATCATACTATTTTCCCTATTTTACAAGAGTATCTCAGACATGTTAAGTAAGTAACTCAGGGTGAATGGGATGTGAAGAGACGGACCAGTACTTACAGCCTGGTAGTCCAAGCCCTGAGCCATCTCTCCTAACTACAGTGTGATCATACTGCTGCATGAGGACCTATTAAAGAAGTGTGCTTCTCCATCAGAGCTAAAACTAAAGGCTAACTGAAAAATAATTGTTTTTATGTAGGTGAAGAGTTAGCACCTTCTTTTCTTAGAACAAGATATAAATTATTTTGAGGTAGGAAAAATATTCATACATAAGAGCCTGCTGCACATTGTTTCTGGAGAAGCATTTTGCATGCAAGTATATAAGATTTGAGATTTCCTTATTACTCTTCCCTCCATGTCCCACTACAGAGATGCCAGGTGTCCTTTCAACCTCTTGTTCAGCATGTGGGCACTGCATATTGATATACAAACACATCCACCTATCTCAGAGGAAATAACAACTTGTTTTAGGGGGATCCAGAAATAGTTTCCATACACATGCTTTCTTGAGCAGAACTCAATGAATTAAAATTAGTACTGTTTTCACCGGGCAGTGAAATGCAGCAGAGTTGTTCCGAAGCCAGACTGCCTGGGTTTGAATCTAGATCTACAGCCTAATGGTATGACGTTGGGAAGAACATATAATCTGTTTGTGCCCCAGTGTTCTCATGTGATCAGTTGGCCCTCTGTATTGGTGGGTTCTGTATATGTAGATTCAACCAGCCACAGATATATTCAAAAAATAATGCTACTCAAAATGTACTTTTTTGCCATTATTTCCTAAACAATACACTGTTGCAAATGTTTACATAGTATTTACATTGAATTAGGCATTAAAAGAAATCTAGAGGCCACTTAAAGAATTTGGGAAAATGTATATAGGTTTAAACAAATATACTCTGCCATTTCATGTGGGATCCTGGAACTAGTTCCTGCTGGACACCGAGGAATGACTGTACTTCACAGGGTAGTGGGGAGGATTAAATGAGTCAGTGTGTGTCAGGCCTTAGCACACTGCCTGGAGCAGAGCGCCATTTCAGTTTAAGTGATGACTCACAGGGCAGAATGGAGAGCCATGGAGAATTATTTCCAGGTGTTCAGACCTAATAGTGTCTGCCTGGTTGGATTTTGACACCGTTGTAGATTTGTGAATATTTTCTACTTTTACTGCTTCCTTTTTAAAAATAGGGATGTGTGTGACTATTGTCTGATGCCAGTTCTCTCTTTGTATGCTGGAAGCAGGCAGCCTGTTTCTTTGGTCTTCTTGGTTCCGGATGGAGAGAGTTGTGGTCAGGAGTTGTGCTTAGTAGAGCACAGCAGCCCCTCATCTGTGGCTGATTTAGATGTTGAGCAGAGTTGGAACTTCTGAAAGATCAGATTTAGGTGAGTTTTTGAAGGTATAATGAGATAAAACTTTTGGAAATTGTGGGGTGGGCTGACTGTATTTTGTATGTAGATTGGATATGAATCTTAGGGGCCATGAGATTGACTGAGGTAGGCAGAATGTTGGCTCCCCAGGATCCCTGCTCCTGGTGTTGGTCCAGTTGTTATGGATATGTGTAACAGCTACTTTGCAAATGTTAGTAAAGTTGCTGATCAGCTGACCCTAAAGAAGAGAAATTATTCTGGAATACCCAAGTAGACCATATATATTCATTTGAGCCTTTGATATCATAAGAGTAAAACAGAAGTCAAAGAGATTTTAAATATGAAAAACATTCACTCCACCTTTACTGGATTGAAGATTGAGTGGGCCATGTAGTAGCCATGACAAGGAAATAAATTATATCAATATCATGAACTAACCAGGATATTTCTTCTCTCCTAGGAGAGCATAGACCAGCCAACTCTGATTTTGGCCCTGTAAGATTCCCAGAAGAACACACAGTAAACCCATTGGTCATCTGACCTGTATGCCTCTTAAGATAATAAATGAGTACTCTTTTAAGCTGGCAGGTTTCTGGTGAGTTATTATGGAAGCAATAGAAAATGGAGACATAAGATACTAATTATTGGTATTAACTATAAAACTTTTTTTTTTTTTTTTTGCAAATGAAATGTTTCCTCCCTATAGAACTCCTTTGACCAAATCTGAGGGGGAAAGGGACCCTGCTGAAGTTCCTCCCAGGGATCCCATAAAAAAGCACTTGTGTAGATTCAAGCACAAGAAGCTTAGTGTCCCACCAACCAGCATTGCAACTTCAGCACTTATCACAGTGCATCATATTATCCAGCTTACTCCTGCACCATTTCCACTTGACTGTACTCTAAATGAGAACAAGAATTGTGTCTTTTTAATTTCTATGTCTCCAGAGAAGACAGTGTTGGCAAAAAGTAGTCATTTGATACACATTTTTGAATGAATTCTAAATGAATTTGAAAACTATAACTGTCCCCAGAGAAGACAATGGGTAGAGGAAGAGCAAGGGACTAGAGGCATGACAGGGGGAAAGCCAGGGGGAAGGAATGATTTGCCAAGGCAAAGGGATGTCAAGTTTAATACTATCATATTTATTGTGGGTTTAGAAACATTTCCTTCATGTATATTTCCTGCCTACACCACTAGCAGTATCAGTTTCAGGAAGCAGACTGGCCATTGCAAAAGTGGCTTGTGAAATATCACATCACAGATCACATTCCCAACAAGTTGAATAAATATGTTTGTGTGTAGTTTACTCCCTAAGGATGCTTCTCCTGGCTTCCGCACAGCTGGAATCAGAATTGGTATTAAGTAATTGTGTGGCAGTGGAAGATGTTCTCCTTCTGGGATGGAATGCTCTATGGCTAATGTTCCCCCAGGAGGAGAGGAGTGAAGTGTGAATTCTGGGAGTCTAGGGAAGCCTCTGAGACTCCAGTAGAACATTGGTAGCTGGTTGAACCTCAAAGGAAAGCCAAAAGCATGGTGTGAAGATAACTTTCAGAAAGGCAAGGTATACAGATGTAAGGCAAGGGGGTAGAAGCACGCGTGCACACGTGCGCGCGCGCACACACACACACACACACACACACAGCTAATTTCTATGAAGTCTGGCTCTGACTTAAAATACAGTTAAGTAAATGCTAGCACATTCTCTATTCCCACAGCAGATTTTACTATTTTCGTCACTGTAATTGAAAGTAATATGTCATGCCTGAAAAACAGCCACCAGTTGCTCTATTTTAAATGATGTAGAAAATGTGAGGTGAATGTGAAATCCTGTGTTCTAGGAATGGCAACTGGCTGTCTGTCTCCAGTTTCACTGATTGTGCCACCCAGTTTGTGACTTCCTGTTTGTGACTTCTTGTGTTAATCACCACATGCTTCAGGGTTTCAGTGCTCCTGGTCATAGGGTGGGGATCAGCAGTGCATGTTTTGACTTCCCCACATCTTGAGAGTTTGGGTCAGCCATTTTGCTGTTCAAGATCTCAATGTTTTACTCTAAAAAAAAACAAGAAAAAGCAAAAGGGGAGATAAAAGAAGAGGAAAACCTGGAAAGAGGCTGTTTTTTAAACTACCTTCAGGACTTTGTTTATTTGATCCTGTGATGTTTGGCCTGCTCTTATACACTCTAACTTTTACTGGTGGGCTTGGTCATATATCCAGATTCAGGGTTTGTAGATTTACTAGCTTAAACAATGTGGGGAACCCTCTATAAGAAAAAATATGCAAATGTATCTGCTTTGACAAATTTTACAAATTATATGACCCTATAGTACTGAAATACGGGGAGAATGAATTTTAAGGGATGAGCACAGTAAATTTGGTGCCAACTAGATGGGGTTGTCCTCTCCTCTCAGGTGCAAGAAGGTCCTGTGGAGGTGAGGGGGTTGAGTTCATCACCTTCAAGGAAACCTACCTATGGATTTGTAGAAGATCGGATTTATGTTGCTTCCCTCAGAGGAGACAGAAGTAGCAAGAACCACTGGATATATTACACTGAAAGTGGACCTAACAAATTTTACCATTTTGCAGGTGCGCCAAAGAAGTGGAAGTTCAGAGAGAATAAGTAGCACCCAGTGTCACATTAGGATCCTCTGCTTTTAATGTCAGTTTTTTAGACTGATGTATTTGTGTCAAGTTGGCTTGACAATCCAGAGAAAACAATAGGGGTCAATATATTTCACTTTATTTTCCCTCAAAGAGATATAGAGAGACCGCAAGGAGGATCTCACCAGGTGACCCTATAACCCTCCAGTATCTCTGATAAGGAGAATGGGAGACTGTATATCACCTGATCCACACCCTCCAACCCAGAGGATTATAGTATGACTGCTTGCCTTTTTTAAAAGGTCAAGTATGAAGGAACATTTACTTACAAGTGAACTTTGGCTTCTTGTTCCTTTCAAAGTGGATTTTTATTTCAGGTTGCTGCCGCCAATGAAGTTGTTCAGAACTTCCTTGGACTCATATTTTATCAGGTGAGTCAGTTTCTGTTTTCCCTTTTGCTCTCTTTCTCCTGTCCATATTGCTGAACTAGATGCACATGGCTTATCTGTTCATTCACTATATTTGGTGTTGAGTGATTTTGAGGTATTTCTCAAAATTAAGCCCGTGATTGAAAATTTACAATTTTGGTATCATTGAAACAGTAAACGTATTTGATATGTATTCTGAAGAGGACTATTGCTTTCACCTAAAACCTATGCAGAAAGTGAAACCGTTCATTGTCATTTCAGACCAAAATGTGCAACGTCTGTATCTTCTTACATTAAGAGAACCTAGGTGGAAGGACATGGGCCTATCATGTACCAGTTATTATGCTAAATGGCTTCACGTACATTCATACATTTATTCCTCCAAACCTAGGGAAACTGAGACACTGAAGAGTTTAAAAACCCTAAGAGTTAGAGCTAAGGTTTAAAACCAATGTGCTGGCTCACAAGTCAATGTTCTCTCCCCTAGCCGCTCCCCTCACCCTTTGCAGTCATACACATGAACCTCTGTAGCGAACTCAAGGAAAATCAGCCAGGTCTAGGGTGCTCCCAGCCATGGTAACAGTGTGGGGCACTAAAGTGAGGTCACAAACTCAGCCAGGCAACTTTTAGGGAGAGTTCAGGAGCTGGTGGATGCTCAGGTACAGTTCTAGAGAGAAGGTGAAGCCTTCGCTTTCCTACCCCCTGTTATAAACTGCACTGAACCCTGCTTCTTTCTCTTCCCTCTTCTCTCTGTCCCGCCCCAGCTCTCTCTCAAGTGTCATCCTTTCTACAGTTTTCCAGATCCCTCCCGCTCCTCTCAATCCCTTCCTCTAGAACAACTGTGCATTAAGCTCCCAGGCATTGTTTTGCATTTCGTATCTATTGACTCTACCTGAACTACCTGTCCTCCACACTCCTACCATGCTTTACTTCACCGGAATAAGAAACATAAGCCACTGCCATGATTAGAACTTTTCCTCAAAACCAAGTCCTTCCTCCTAATATGGTGAAGTGCAGTGATGTCAACATTTAGAGAAAGACATTCGGAGATTAGTGTAGTAGTATTCCCACAGATCAGACTCCAGAGAGTGAGGTCGGTTTTTATTTTGAGGACTGGTTCTTATTCATTCTGTACACATTTTTTATTTTCAGCCACATTATCTAATTTTGGAATGATCTGTATACTTAAATAGAGGTTTTTGGGAAAAGAACATTTCTTCAATGTCTGCCAAGTGTCAGCAAGTAGGGAACATGTTGGATGTATAGTCAGGTAGTCTTCTGTTTGAAGAAACAGGTTCCTTTTTGATTGGCTCTGTGACAGAACAAATTAACATTGCTGAGTCTTAGTTTCTTCTCTGACAATTGAGATGATACTAGCTATTTTGCAACACTCTTGGAGAGCGTTGTTTGCGGTGTTAGGTCAGAGTTTGACTCCTCTTCCACTATTAATTAGTTGATAGAAGTACCAGGCAACTTGACTTTATTTTCTAGCTGGTAAAATGGGAGATAATAATATTTATTTATAGGGTTGCTATGAGGATTCAAATGAGTAATATATTTATTTATTTTTTATTTCAAAGAGAAAAATAAAACTTTCAAAACAAGATAATAGGAGGGTAACAATGGTTAATATATTGCATATTGTTATCTTTAAATTAGCCACTCAGACTACAAGATATAGGCATTTAATTATCTAAACATATTAGCACAAACCTTTCTTTTCAGTCAACTAAGAGAAATTAATAGTATAAATGTCTTAACTACTATATATATATATATATATGTATGTATATATATATATATATATAGCTTTTTCCCTTCTTTTCTCCATTCCTACATGTCAGTTTCTCTTTCCTGTTGAATAGTTTCTTCCCATTTTATAATATCTGTTGTATATCTTGGATTTTATTTACTCTTTCAGCTTTTTACACTAGGGAGAAAATATGATATTTGGACATGTGCATCTGGTTTATTTCATTTATGAGTATGGTCTTGGGTTGCATCCATTTACCCATAAAAGTCTCCAGTTTATCATTCTTTATGTGTGAACAGTACTCCATTGTATAAAAAGATCATATCTTTTTTATCCACTCCTTAGTTGATGGGCACTGGGTTGTTTCCAGGATTCATCTGTTACAAATTGTGCTGTGATAAACACGGATGCACATGTATTGCTGTGGTATGATGTTTTTAATTTTTCTAGGAAGATACCCAAAGGGGGAATAGCTGAGTCAAATGGAACCTTCAATCCTAGTTTTTCTGAGGAATCTCCACCCTGATTTTGACAGTGGTTGCACCAGTCTATACTCCCAGCCAGCAGTGGAAAAGAGTTCCTTTCTCCCCACAGCTATGCTAGCATTTGTTATCGGTTGACTTCTTGATAATAACTGGGGTGAGATAGAATTTCTGGAGTGATAATTTCTGGAGTGAGATTGAATCTCAGTGTTGTTTTAATTTGCATCTCTTCAAATGAGTAACATATTTAAAATTCAGTCCAGGATGTGGTACAAAAAGAGGTCTTAATGTGGTATCTATATTTAAGATTAATTCAGTAGTGAATATGAACTTCTCAGCATATGGCTAGCCCATGGTTAAGTTTTAATAAATGTTAATTACCTTTTCCCCTCCCAGGCTGAACAGCAAAATTAATTCTATACTTACTGATTATCTCCTCCTTCAGCTTAATGTGTGTGATATGGACACACTCGTACTTCTTTTCCCTTGCAACTGATGACAGGTCTTACTAGGATAAATACGACTTGAAGTCAGGCTTCATGTTCAAGAAGAATAAAGAACTGCTTACATTTTGCAGTTTCTGAATTACTGAGAGCTATATGCTCCTCGAATGTCTATCCTTCAACAGTCTCCTTAGTGTTGGAGTGCAAAGACAGTTCCAACAGCCGTGGAACGCCCAAGCAGACCCAGGAGGACTCTGCCTCCTTCTTCACTCTGCTCTGGGAATCCCTTGGAAGGCGGGGAGCGAGAGCAGACCCCCCCCCCCCGGCCTCTCCCTGGTTCCTCTAAGGACCATGCTGGTTAACACAAATTAACAACTCTGTTTGATTTTTATTTTATTTTTTTTACAAAACAACTCTATTTTAAAGGAAAATTAAAAGGTAGTTTATTTTGAGCCAAATGTGAGTGACCTAGTCCTGGAAAGATAGATTCAAGTTGCTCTCAAAGAGTGTTCCAAAGAAAATAAGTTCTAATGACTTTTGTGGACAGAAAGCAAAGGTAATTATAAACTAGTACATTCAGTCAGTACATTGGTAGGCTATTATATAGGTGGGTAAGATGATAAAGCAGGGAAAATCTGACTATTGGGGTGAGATAGTAACTTAATTGCATTCTTAGTGAGAAGACTGGACCAATCAGGAGTCTGTTCTTTTACTGGATTGTCATGAAATACAATGTTAGGTCAGTTTACAAAACATTGGAAGTAATGGCTTATATTCTAAAGGCTAGAAAGCAACCCTTATTACCTAAACCTCCTAATTTTTTGTCATAGATATGTACTTGCCTGCCCATTACCTCCTTTTGATAGGAAGAAGTTGTCTGTGTGAGGCTTGCTTGAAAAATTCTATGACAGTATTTTCAGGAATGTTTAACGTCACAGGGAACAGTTGTTTCCCCACTGTGAACACCTAACAGGGTAACAGACTAGATAGGTCTGATGGTCTTTATCATGTGGTCCCATAAGATGCAAATGAGAAGACTGCAAAACTTGGGTGACTTTTTGTATGAAATGGATCACAAAGAGCATGATTAGAAACAAAGGGAAAGCTAGACAGAGACAGCCGTTGAAGAAACTACTAACCCAGGGAGAGGAGTCTCCAAAACACAAGGATGGCCATGTAACTCCAGGGTAACACTTCAAAGTGGGCGTAGAGCTGACATGACTGAGGAAATGTGGGTCACAAATAAATATGAAATTCAACTGTAAACAACTTTTTAAAAGTCCTTTAGAAACTCAGAGTTGAGAAATAGGTCAAACTATGTAGACAGAGCTCTTTTTGTTTTCCAGAAAAAGAACTGGTGTCTAAATATCACAGTAACAAAACCACACTATGTTAATAAGTGAGGTTCACATATTCTCACACTTCTTTCTGAGGCTTTTTATTCACCAGGACATAATTACTGGGGTGTTTTGGTATTTCCAAAATTATTATGTAAACAAAAACATTGCGCACACTTTTATTCCGGTCTGTAAATGGGGTAATGAAGGTACAACTGAATTATGATTTGTATAACATATTCCTTATACTTCTGTCTGCCGAAAACCTAGTTTTACTGATAAGATGTGAAAATGCGCGTATACATGTTATTATGATTAGTATTCTGCAGGATGGGGTTGGGGAGAGAGAAGCTTTCTTTCTAACTATAATTATAGCTGTTAGTGAGGGACATTGTAAGAAGAGGGGATACATAAAGAGTAAATAACTACAAAATGGAGGAGATGAAGATCTTTCAGGAACTCTGCAGACTAGAAAATGATCCTTTCTTAACAAAAGCTATGGGAAGGTTTAAAATCTATTTTCCTGTTACAAGGCACTTTACAACAGTTATTCCACAGACTCATGTAAACAAATGTTTCCAACATTTGTATAAATCATAGCAACCAATAACACTTATTGAGTAACTGTTACGTGCCACATTCAGTGTGCTACATAGTTACCTCATTATATAGCAGGGATCTTTAAAGTTGCAAGTTACAGATGTGGTTAGGACCAAGGAAATAGCATGGTTAGAACCAAGGAAGAAGCTAATAAAAAGCAGACATGGTTAGAACCCAGCGAAAAAGATGTGCACTTTAAAAATAAAAGCAACTTTTAGATAATTGCAGATAGGATTGGGATTCTATATGACTTGTCGGTAAATGCTAATACAATCTAATGATTTTTAGTGTGGCTTATAAGCCCAGGTGGGGTTTAAGAGCAACCAGTAGGTGACCCCCTAAATAAATCAATAGAGAACCAGAGCCAAGACAAACAACTTGCTCTTGGCTATATCTTTTAGTAGGGAGAGATTGCTAATTAGGAGTTTATAATAATTAATGGAGAATTCTGGTTGTGGGTTATTTAATGTAAATTTTTCAGTTCAATCTGTATTTAATTCATAATGTAAGTCTATACTCTTTAACGGTTTTTACAAAATCCCAACTTATACTTCTTTGAATATTGTTAACCACTAAATTCAAGATTTAAATTTCAATTTTCTTGTAGCTCATGTTCTCCCCTCCTTTTTCTTATAGTTCATGTTCTTAGACTTAAACAGTTATTTATACTATTGTGAGTGACTTCAACAGATATATGATCCCATTTTTTAAAACAAAACAAAAAGCTAGTGAAAAAAACTTTAAAGAACATTATTAGTATGAAAAGACAGGAAGAAACTAAATACAGTATCTTATGAGGGAATGGTTAAATAAAATCAGGAGACCGGATGGGAAGATGGCTACCAGGTGAGCAGCAAGGGAGCGATCCTCCTTAATAAACACCACCAGCTCGAGACAGACTTGGCGAGCGTGAATGCCGGGACCTCGGCTGGGAAGTTCAAACTGGGCGTATTTCTCTGAGATGCCGGGGGAGATGTGGTAGGGCAGACCAGGCTGCCGGGGCGAGACGTGGGAAAGCCCCAGACGCTGGGAGCCAGGGA
>PVLD010025082.1:0-24318 GCA_004027595.1 Dinomys branickii | reverse complement strand
GGGAAGGAACTCAGCATCACCAAAGCAAGGGTACGTGACTGTGTCCTGGGTCAAATGAGAAAACGAGCAGCATGGGCTAGCCAGTGACAAATGCGACCAAATGTACTAATAATTGCACACTGAATTATACCCTGTATTCTGACTCTGGAACAGGAGAGAGGAAGACTCATATCCTCAGAGGAGTGCGACTCCTTGAGAACTGAAGGGCAGGACTTCCTGGGAGGACAGTGAAGAGAACTAGTCCTCTAGACTCCACCCAATCATGCTGATAGTGTGGTAAACAGTGAGGGGTCCAAGCCACTGAATGAACAGAACAGTACAACCTTTTTCATCCTCCCACAAGGCAATGGTCACCTGTTTCCCCTCCAGGAATGGATGAAGGAGATTGTTAGTGGTGGCAGCTTCCAAACCTGGCCCAAGGGAACTGTGTGTCCACAAAATGAACATCTTAATTCCTTGGGAAATCATTTGGGGTCCTGTGGAGCCTGACGGAAAGCAGACTTGGCTTGTAGAACTTTAAACCTGTGATTACCAAAGCTAAATACTAGATGTCAGAGCAGCAGTGTGCAAAGCTATTTCTGTTTATGTGGCTCAAAGCTGCACTTTCACTGCTGCAGACACAGAGTATGGTCTAGGAAAAGCAGACATGTCAGCATTTGCTGATCTAGGGGATACCATCCCATGGTGAACTGGAACAGTGTAAGGTCACGAAACCTGGGGTAGGAAGTTGCACGCATGCATCAGGTTGACTGCCATCAGTAGGTCAATGTGTGATCACTAGTGGGGTAGTGGGGAAGTTGCTCCACCATCTTCTTTAATGAATGAACTGATATTGACCAAGAGGACCAGACTAAATACTGAGCCAGGGCCCCAGGATCTAGGAATGAATCTTGTTGTAAGTGTCCTTCAGACTCTGAGATATCATAGTTGGTGAAATTTAAAGAATTTAAGGGACAAACCAAAGGAAGACTTGGAGAAGAACCTGAGGAAACAGAGTTACAGTCTGTCCTGAAAACACATTGCCTGGTGTCTCTCTTCTTCTGTGGAGCCTCAGTGCCACACACCCTGACGGATTCCCAAATCGTGACCCCTAGCTCCACTTCTCCCTCTCAGCAGCAAATTAGCCACCCAGGTCATTACCAGGCATCTCACCATGGACAACCCAGACACAGCTTGTTCCAGTGTCCCATGAGAAACACACAGATTATCTTTCTTCCAAACCTTGCTCCTCTTATTCTGTCCTCTGTTTTAAGAAATGGCCGTACTGATTCATACTAGTAGAGGAGAAACTCAGGAGTACATCACTGACTAATGATTTCTTAAGTCACATTTTATTTACATTTGAAAAATTCGATCTTCTAGTGCACAGTGTGGTGCATTTGATAATGAACAGTCACCACTACCACAGCCAAAGACACATCACTTCCCCATAAGTGTTTTCAAGCTATTGCTTGTAGCCAAACGCTACCCCACACCCACTGCGGTTAGTTCTGCATCACTACATGTTTTCCATTTCCAGTGGCTCATGGGGATGACAGCACAGAGTATTTTCACTTTCCAGAGTGGCTGCTCTCTCCGGACATGCTGCATTTGTGATGCAGCCATGCTGTTTTGTATGTCAATAGTGTGTGCTTTCTATTATTCAGCAACATTCTTTGGAGGGATGGGTCATAGTCTATTTAGTTATTCCCCAGTTAAGAGGTGTTTGGTTTTGTTCCAGATTTGTTTGATGCTTATGAATAATGGTGCTAGAAGTATTCACTTACAGGTTTTTATATAAACATGTGTTTTCTGTTCACTTGGGTAAATATCTTGAATAGGATTTCTGGGTTATATGACAAATATGTTCATTTCTATTTTAAAAAAACCTGCCAAAATACCTTCCAAGTGGAAATACCATTTGGTGTTCTCACCACCACTGCAAGAGGCTTCCAGGAGCTCTACAACCTTAGCAGCATCTGGTTTAGTAGATTTATCTGTTTCCTTTGTTTTGAATTTTAGTCTTTGAAATACATATATCAGAGTTTGGCATCATTTTTTTCCTCTTGGTACTGGACATTGAATCCTGGGCAAGCTCTGCACATGCTGTATCATTGACTACACCTCAGAGCTTCCATTTTGGCTTTAAATTCGCATCTGTAAAACAACTAATTTGTTGGGTGTGTTTCTCTGTGCTTGTTTGTCTTAGTCGGAAGGGCTTCTATAGTTTTTTGGTTTGCCATAAACATCAGGGGGATATCTCTTCAAGTGTTTTATCTATTTTTCTAAATAGATTGTTTTGTCTTATTCTTGAGTTTTGAGATTTTATATACTCTGGATAGAAGTTAGATACATTATTTGTGAATACTTTCTCCAAGTCTATCTCATGCATTTTCCATATTTTCTTTTATAATGAAGCTTCTATAATAAGACACAATTCATCATAATTTTCTTTTATGAGCCATGGTTTTCTAGTTATTTGTAAAATTTTGTCTGTCTTGAAGTCATACAGGTTTTTCTATGCATTCTTTGAGGATTTCATAGTTTTATGTTTTTCATATAGAACTTTTACCACTGTAAGCTAGTTAGCGTGTATGTTTTCAGATATCCCAGAGCTAAAAATGTAGCTCAGGGGTAGAAGATGTGTACAGCATGTGTGTGTTCTTGGGTTCCATCTCCGGCACCACAATAGAAAAGTAAAAGATGTGAACAAAAAGAATTTTAGTTTTTCTTTCTTGGATTTGTTTTTTAAATTCTGTATATGGATGTCCAATTGTTTAAATACCATTTGTTGAAAAGGCTTTAATTCTCCATTAAATGCCATTGAAATTCTGTCAAAAACAATTGCTCATATTTGCTTTGGTCTGTTTCTAGGCCTTTGTTGTTTTCTATCTGTCTGTCTGTCTGTCTGTCCATACACCAGTATTACCTTCTCTTGTTTGTTTTGCTATTCCTTTATATAAAACCTTATGAGCGATGTCAGTCCTCCAATTTCATTCTGCTTTTCCCAAATTTTCTTTCCATTTTATCTCAATTTCTCTTCTAAATAGAAGGAACAATGAATGTATTGATATCTACAGAAAACCTACTGTGTATCTGGGCTTGGCAGCACATGCCTGTAATCCCAGCAGTCAGGGTTGCTGAGGCAGGAGGATTGCAATTTTCAGCCTAGGATGGACAGTGAAGCAATGTAAACAGATCCTGTTCCAAAATACAAAAATTGGGAAAAAAAGGTTATGGATATAACTTAGTGCAATGTCCCAAGGTTCAATTCCTGGTATCACTATAGATAGATATGCATATAGATATATATCATTATATACCTACGTAGATAGATATAAGTGATATAGATAAATATACATGTACATATGCATATATGTAAGCTGAGGATATAGCTCAGTGGCACAGCGCCTGCCTGGCAAGTGCAAGGTCATGAATTCTATTCCCAGGACTAAAAACCCATATATATATCAAGCCCTCTGTGATTTTGAATTATGTCCAGGCATCAGCATGTAGCAAATTGATATCTTAATGATATGGAGACTTCCAATTCATAGCTATAGTCTCTTTGCCTTTATTTAAGTTTTCTTTCATTTCCATGAGCATCACTGATAAGTTTTCAGCATAAAGAACCTGCAAATAAATTCTTAGACTTATATGCAAGGATACTGTAATGTACATGATGCTACTTTTTATATTATGCTAAGTGAAACAAACCAGTAGCAAAAGAACACACATGGCATGTGTTATCGCTTGCGTCTCGATGCTGCCCAAAGTGTAATCTGCTTATAAGTGGGACTTCTCTGAGGTAGCTAGATTTAGTGTGTGTGCTGCTGGTATTGTGGACGTGATGCTGGGACTGATTTATGGTGCAATGCTAGATTAAGGCTGCTGGTGTGAGTGCTCCTTGCCCTGAGGGTGGGGAGCTGGATAATACATAAGGCACAAACAGAGGGCTGGTGTTTGTCACTTATTTGTTCTTTGCTGTCTTCTGCCTGGCTGCTCTCCAAAGCCGCTGTGCCCTACCACCATAGCTTGGAGGCAGTCACTTAGGAACTGAGAAATCTTTGAACTGTGAGGCAAATAAATCTTTCCTCATTTAACTTTGAATATGAATATTTTGTCTCAGCATTAAGAAAGATGATAAAGACAGAACTTGGTTCCAGGAGTGTAGTCATTGCTGTGACTATACTTGCCCACATAGTTCAGGAGGCTTTGGAACTGGCTTGTGGGAAAGATTTGGAAAGATTTAGAGATGGAGGCTAAGTAAACAGCTCTGGAATGGCTTCAACTGATGGAAGATTCTGGTCAAAGCTCAGAAGGCCATAAATGTTGCCAGTCAAGATTGGGCCCAAGAAGTTTGTAATAGGAAGAAGGATTGCATTGGCTGTTCAATACTAGATGATGTGTGCCCTGCCTTGGTAGAAAGATTGCTGCATCTTGCTAATGTCTAGAGACTTTACCTGAGACCAAGGTTAAGGGCAACAGACTAATCTGGCTGAAAAAATTTCAAAGCAGTCTCATGTTACAGCCTTGTCATGACTACAGTTTAAGGCTTTTAGCCATATTTACATTGAGAATCAAAAGTAAAAAGCCTAGAAAAATGATTTAAAACATTGTGATTTTAGACAGAAAGGAAGCTGCAGTAAAATTGTGGCTTGTAAGAGTAGGACAGAGGAGAAACTAGTTGCAGGAAGGACTAGGAAGAAAAAGCCAAGTATTTTAGAAGAGGACAAAAGAACTTTACAGTGAGAAACACTACAAGAAGAAGTAGGACTTCATGTTGCAGCTCAAAATTGCAACAGTGGAAGCCTTTCTCTGAGGAGACGGCTCTAGTGCACCATGTTCCAGAGTGGCTGTGGCTTAAGCAAGTTGTTCCTCAGAATTTAGATCATAAGCACTTGACACTACTGCCAAGAGTGGGGGAAGACTGGCTCCTGCTCCACCTGGTGACACACTCTGGCATTATCCAACTGGTCCTGAGTTGAGATACATGAACAATGCAAGAGTTGTGGGATTAGGAACACCTGCACCCAGATATCAGAAGAAGCCCTGGAAGTGCAAGAAATGTGCCCCTGAGTGGGCAGTGTGTGAAGCTGTGAATATGAAGCCAAAAGTGTGGTGGAATCACAGAAGTTTGGAGAAGGCCTCAGCATGGATCATTTGAGGAAAGGTGAAGTGAGTGAGCAGAACCAGCCCAAGAGGGAAGCCAAGGGAGTGCCAATCCATGGAAGTGCCATTGGCTGGAGCCACACGAGCCCTTTGTAGTTCATATTTTGCCACAGATTGCTTCAGATACTGGACATGGAACTACAGGACTTAATGTTTCCCCTACTAGATTGTGGACCTGTTTTCATCCCTTTCGTTCATATCCTGCTATTTGCGACTTTTGGAATGGTAATGTTTATTTTGTGCCATTGTAAATTGGCAGTGTTTAAATTTCTTTTCATTTCTGCAAGGACTGAAAACTGAGTTTTCCTTAAATCGCAGAGGAAACTTTAGACTTAGACTTTTTAGCAATATTGAAATGGTTAAGATTATGTCAACTTTAGAGCAGGGACTAAATTTTTGTTGTTGTTTGTTTGTTTGTTTTTGCGGTACCAGGGATTGAACTCAGAACCTTGGGCCTGCAAGGCAGGTGCTTATTCCACTGAGCTATATCCCCAGCCCTTAATTTGTTTTTCATAAAGGGATGTGCATGAGTCTTTTGGGTATCGGGGGTGGAATGTTATTGCTTGTATGTAGGTGTTCCCCCAAAGTCTCTTGTGGTAATAGTTGCGGCTTTCAAGACGTGGATGAATCTAGTGTGTGTGCTTATGGGATCAGGGATGTGATGCTGGGAGTGATTTATGGTGCGATGCTGGTAATAAGTCCCCGCCCCAGGCCTGGGTGTGAGTGCTACCTGCTTTACCAGTGGGTAGCCTGGATAAGGTATAAGAGACAGTAAACAGTCACTGCTTATCAATTAGTCATTGCTCTTTGCTGTCTTCTGCCTGTGTGAACCATGATGCCCATCTGCCATGTGACCTTGGAGGCAGCCAACTATGAACCGAACCTTCTATTGTGAGCTAAATAAATCATTCCTCCTTTCAGCTTGGGTGTCAAGTGCTTTGGTTTTTTTTTCTTTTTTAATTTTAAACAGAGTAGTAAATGAGAAAAAAGGACCAATAGCAGCACACCAGCATCACAAACATAAATGAAACAAAGCAAGAATATTAAAATTGGTACAGTTTCAAGACTAAAATGAAAGGAATTCACAGTGATTCTTATACTGCATATTGTTATCTTGAGCTACATTTCTCAGATTACCAGATGTAAAAATGGAAGATTGTTCAAATCATTAAAGATAATAAAAAATAATTTTTAGATAAAATATTAGACATACTATAAAGTTTCACTAGAAAAGTTGTAGGAATTCACCATGGTTGTTCCATTGCATATTGTTTTCAAATCAATTGTACAGATTACCAGACATAAGTGTGCAGAATTCGTCAGAACATAAAAATATTTAAGCATTAACTGTAGCTTTTAATGTACCATCAGACATTAGCAGTACAGTTGTCCCAGATATACATAGATATAGATATAGATATATAGATATCTTATATATAAGTACTGTACTATTGTTAGGAATTTTACTAAGATTTTTATGGTCTTTATGAGGTTGTGAGAGTTATCCTTTATTCTTGGTGTGCACAGATTTCTAAAAATCATGAATAGTTATTGGCCTTTATCTAATGATTTTCTTAGAGCAATCTATGAATATGGATTTTTCTTATTTAGTGTATTATTCTGTGTGAGTTTTTCAATACTGAGCCTGTATTTGTATTTAATGATAAGTACACTTGTTTACGATGCACTACTCTTTTTAATTTTGCTGGACTGAACTTGATAATGTTTGTGTGAGAACTCTGCAATGTATATTCACTAGTGATAGTGGATTTTAGCTTATTGTATCGCCTTTGTGCATTCTTGGTAATCAAATTATTGCTGACCTCATGAAATCAATTCAGAAGCATTTCCATGTCTTTTTTTTTCTAAACAGATTACGTGATGGAATGAGTACGACTTCACCCTACAATATTTCAGCTAGGTGTTGTGGCACACACCTGTAATCCCTGTACTTGGGAGGTTAAGGCAGGACGATCAACATGAGTTTAAGGCCAGCCTGGGCCACATGGTGAGCTCAAGGCCAAGGTCGACTAAAAGTGAGACCATGCCAAAAAAAAAGGAAAAGAAAGAGTTAAAAGTGTTCACTAATGAAACCATTTACACTTGGAAATTTCCATTATGGGATAGTTTTAATTATGAATTTCATTTCTTTACTAAAAATATGATTTTTAACTTAGTTCTTTCTTCCTAAACTATTCCTTTCAGCTTGTTTCTTCCAGAGAATTTGTCCAGTTTATCAAAGCTGTCAATGTTATAGGCATGAAAGTGTCCAGGTTAGTCCCTAATAGCTCCTTTAATATACACAATATCTATAGTGATACCAATTGTTCTTGATACTGGAAATTGAATGTTCTCTATCTGGTTAATCTGGTGAGAAGCTTATATGTATCATTTGTATTTATGAAGTAAGGGCTTTATTCTTTTAGTGATTTCCCTAACAACTTTCTATACGAAACTTTAGTGTTTTTTCCTATTATCATCAGTGTTTCTTTCCATTGACATTCTGCTGGCTTTATATATGCTTTGTTTGACTCTAGCTTCATGTAATAGAGGCTGGTGTGATTAATGTGAGATATTCCTGAAACAAACATTATATATAAGAAAATTATCCCCCAAACAATGGGGGCAAACTTTCCCACTGCTTCTCCTTGGTTGCCAGCTGTTGCAGAGCAAACCTAATCAGTACGGGGTGGGTAGCCTCCATAGGTCATTGAGTCCTTTGTGGCATTGTCAGCTGTTACTTAGATGATATATTTTAGTCCTTTTGAGGGCCTTCAGGTAACTTCAACATAAATCAGGATGTAGGAATCATCACTATGTGGAAGCTGGCCTATAAGTGAATAATTTGTCTGTGTTCATTGGGGTGTGATCCAGTCATTCATGTACCTCACCTCCTCTAAGTTGTGGCAGTCTAAACCCTTATGCTGCTACTGTGCTCCTGATCCCCCCAAACACAGGCAAAGCACAAGGCATTTTCACTGCTTACTGATGAGACACTGTTGAGAAAGAAACTAACTTTCTGGACTCAGGGCTGACCCAGTCATTCTCCTTTGTGTTGAAGGAGACAGGTTTCACTCTTACTTTTCCTTACTATTTACTATTGTTTATTTGCCAGGAATGGTCATTAAAAATATTTAATAGCAGCACACCTCCTTTGGTTTAGTTAAATAAGAAATTACTACAATGATACAGTAACCCTTGGAAGAACCCAGTTATTAATACTTGGTGGAGTCATTCTAGACTCCTGTGAATAAAGAAACCAAAAGCTTCCTCATACAGGTCCTCATACAGGTCCCAGTGGCTATCAAGGTCCTAGGTTAGGCACAGGGAACACACTCACCTGAGCACAAACTATCCTCGCCTTGGCCTGTCCCTATGGTCCCCTGTTGTCACCCCCAGGGAATGTAGCTGGACTCCCACTCCCTCAATTCCTCTTTTAATGTATCAGAGAAGAGGCTGATATTTACAGAGGGGGAGGCTCCAAGTCATTGCGGGGGGACTCCTACACCTAACCATTTATTGAGGTAAAGATGGGACAGGTACCCTTTCCTAGGGCACATGCACCCCACTGAAATTTCCCATGTCACCTGTTGCCCCCAGGCAGCTGTGGCCAGATGTGTGTTCCCTGGGTGTCCTTTGTTACCTTTCAAGAACAAGACACATTTTCTGAGGTTTTGAGGGTCTTGAGTGAGCATATAGTTGACCATTCATCCCGAAAATTGTGGAGCTCTCACGACAGCCCATACGACCTTTGAGCACTGGGACAGCAGGACTTTGCTGGAGAACTGCAACTTGTGGGCATCCATGCCTCTTTCAGGAGCTTGGGCAACCAGGAGTGAAGGTCTTGTTGTGGAGCAGTGTCCTCAGCTCACTCAGCAGAGCAGACCCAGGGAGGCTCAGGAGTCAAGGTGATGGGCATGCCCCAATGCAGATCTAAGAGTTTCCCTATAACAGAGCAGGACAATTCATAATCCCCAGTCTTCATTGGCCACAATGACTTCCTCCGAGTCTTGTCCTATGAGTTCAACTGGATCATGGGAATAGGTGGTTGTGATGGCTGGAGCACCCCCCAAAGAGATCTCTAATGGACCCTCCAGGGCAGCAAAGAGTTTGTGGGTCTCAGCTGAGAATGCTAATCATCTCCCTCTGTCCTTCAGGTGTCTTAGTCTTCAACAACAATCTCTTGCTCTCTGCACACAATATCATGATGCCCCATGCTCAATGGATAGAATGTAACATGCTAAGGGGAGACCCTTTTACCCCAAGAAATACACAGGTCCTCATGGGTGCGGAAGTTCCCAGGGGTGGGGTGCAGCGAGCCAGTCACTGCTTCCTGTGCATCTTTTTTCTCCTATTCTGTAGTTGGGGCAGAACCAAATGAAGGGCTGTGGCTTGTAACACCAATTTTTCCTCAGAATCCTTGGGGCATTTTTACTCCCCCATCTGCCATATGGTCGAATGAAAGGAGGCAATGTAGTAAAGGCTCTAGACAGCACATGGAGGATCAAAGCCTCTCAGAGGAATTGATCTTGCCTCAGATGTTGCGCCATGTGTTTCTGAATAACAAGTTATATAAACTAGTGCCATTGCTGCTATGCAAGTATCAAAAGAAGGAGCGGGTTACCATGAAAGAAATGGTGTGTGCTCTGGACCATGATTACCATGAGCAATTCCCTCTGATCTTCAGGTACTTCTGTGAGTGCATGTGTGTGGGCTTTGACATTGATGTGAGGGAAGTGGGTGCCGCTGGTCGTGCATATGAGCTTGTGTCCTTATTGGGCATCACTTATAAGGGGTTACTGAGTGATGATTATCAGATCTTAACTCAAACCAGTGTCCTGATAGTCATCCTGATCCTCATCTTCATCAAAGGCAACAGTGCCAGTGAGGAGGAGATAGCAGAAGTACTGAGAATGAGGAAGATAGTTCAGAGGGATAATATTGCAATTGCGGAGCCCTGGAAATTCATCACTGTGGATTTGGTATGGGAATGTTACCTGAAATACCAGAAGATTCCTAATAGTTTCCCTGATCACTATGAGTTCCTGTGGGGTCTAAGGGCCCATGCTGAAACCAGCAAGAGGAAACTCCTACAGCATTTGGCCAGGATTCATAAGAGAGATCCCAGATCCTTCACAGTTCTGTATGATGAGGCTTGGAGAGAGGAACAAGATAGGTTCAGAGCTCCTGAATTAGAAGGCTGGACGCCATGGTGCTGGGGTTTTCCAAAACTACATCAGTAGATTAGGTTCCAGCCCATGTGAAGCGAGGCCCATTCTTTGGTCTGTGCTTGAGGAGACCAGGCAGTTTTCTAAGCTGTGAGGGGATAGAGGAGGACTATGGAAATGTGTGTACCCCTGTGATGTCTGTTTTATTTGTGTTACTTAGAAACTAACACTTACTTTCTTTATGACTTTTTGACAACTTACTCATTTTTTGCAAGATAGAAGTAGCTTGAACATCTTATTTGCTGAATGTTGTTCATGTTAAATATAATTTTTAGTTTTGTGATGAAGATATCTGATTGTGATTTCTGGTGTAAATGTGATTTTGTGTGACAATAATCACAAATGGATTTTGCTTTTCCATTCCATTGTGAGTCTTTCCTTTTTGCGAAGCAAACTGAGAAACTTTTCATGTTACTTTGATAAAAAAGGATTAGAATAGGAAATCCCTTGTCATGTGGAAAAAGTTTAAATCAAGTGAGATGGAGTGTAGAAATAAAGATAAGACTGAAAAACAACCCTTAGCTTCTTATCCCTTTCCTCTACAGATCTATACTATTAAAACATATGTATACCTGATTATGATGGCTTCGTCTACCCTATAAGCAAAATTTACTGACATCTGCTCACAGACACATGAATCTCACTTTTATTGCACACATGCCTTTGGAAGGCCTTGTGTCTGTGGTGAAGATAGGAGTACAATACACGAAGTGGAATGAAGTCTACCCCATAAGGTGGTGGAGGCCAAGAGTATCACAAATGTCAGGAAAATAAAGCAATGTCCTCAAGGAATTAAAGGGCATGAAAAAGGGTACTGCAGGGTGACAGATAGCAGCTGCAGGGGTGTGCTGAGCCATAGAAGTTTGGGGCTTGTGGCAACTACAGTCCTTCTGTGGGAGTTGATTTAATGCAGCTGCAAGATGGCCCGGTCAGACCCTCAGAGGAGGAGTCTTGGTCCTGAGACTGGAAGACCTGAGCATGGAAGACTGCTCTGGGCAGCGCTTTTAGAAGTCGGGTGAAATTGAGAAGAATCTCTTGACTAGAAGACTGGTCCTACCCAGGGAAGGAACCAGCTGACTTACACCCAGCACCTTCACAGATTTCCTGAGACATAAGAGTGACTCTCTGATGAAGTGAGGCCATTATGTCCCTGACCAGGTGTGCCCCTGTCATCTGAGAAGGTCCATTTACCAGTCTTGCAGTGCCAAGGTGACTGACTTTTCTGGCTCAGCTTCCCCTCATGAGTCCAGTTTGCCTCACACTCTTACAAGAAGGACAGGAGGATCAGGCCAATTGCTTTAGCCAGTTACGCAAGTGATCAGATGACTGCGTGGCCAAGTGCTCTGCCTTGCAAAGCCCCTTCTCACTGTTCAGAAGTGTCTTCCCCTGTGTAACAGTAGGACGAGGTCTGGACCAGTTTGACATTACTTCCATTCTAAAGGAGGCAGATGTTGGAGTGTGTAATTTTGCTTGAAGTTTCTTGGACCTGCAACTATGCTGTGTTAGATTTGGAACTCGAATGGCCTGTTTTCAGGCCTCATTGTAATCACCAAGGCTAGACTGTTGGTGATGTTGATAGCACTGAAAATAGTTGTTCCAGTCAAAAGAACCTTGCAAGGAGGGAAATACGGTTTCTCACCCAGATTCCAGGAGCTATGAGTTAGTTGGTGTCAGCACAGACTGCAATATCTAACCACCTAATCAAGTAATACATCTGGCTGGAGAAAGCTTATTGGGGGGGAGTTTATTAGTAGCATTTTTGCCTAATTTTCTATTCTGTTTTATTATGTACTGAACCTTCCCTGGGACAACACATACACATTTTCCAGTAAAAGACTGCTAGAGTCTGAGGTTAAAGTAATAGTGGAACCAGCTGCTTTTCTCCATTTATTCAGTATATGTCAAAAATTCTGCTATGTGTTTTAATACACTTCTTAGATTTCACTGCACCTACAACTATACATGTGTGTCAAACACCTAATATAGATGAAAAACCAGAGTTGAACTGGTCATGGAAATTTCTTGGCCTCCCTGTGTAGTAAGAGACAAGGCCAGGAGTAGACTCCTAGTGTGAGGTCATGCAAAGGCCGCATTGTTCCCATTCTGCCCAACTTCAGCCCAACTGTGCTTCTGAATTTTTTTCTATACCTAGAGAAAACTTTAAAGTACCTTTCAGGGTGTACATAGACCATGTTCCAAGGCTCTGAAACCCGGCCTGAATTAAGAATATAAAACAGCAGGCAATGGGTGCCCCCTACTCCCAGATGAACTTCCCACAATCACCTCCCCTCATTCACATCATATAGGAGGCCCCACTGTCCTGTCGCTCACCCTGGATATGCTCCAATAGCAACAGCCTTTTTGACATACAGTTAATTTAGGACTATGATGGTTAGAGCCTGGGTGATGTGCCTGAAAAGGAAAACACACTATCAAGCTCTCCCATCTGGACAATAAGTAGTTTGACACACACATAATCTACTCTTTGTCTTGGCAGGTCAGTTAGGATAACTTTTGAGACCCTACTGATATTTTTTTAGGACTCTAGTAGAATGAATGTCTTGGTTACTTTCCTTGATGAGACAAAATACCGGATCCCCAAAATTAAGTATGGAAAGTTTTATTTTGCTCACGGTTTGTAGAGGTTTAAGTTTATTCTCCGCTAGCTCTGAGGCAGGGTGGCCCATGGCAGAGGGCAGCTTTTCATGGCAGCAGAAGATAGCAAAAGCAATAAGAGCAAGATGGAGGAGAGCAGGTGGGCAGCCTCTTTCTCTCCCTTACATATGCAATCTAACTACCCAGGGCCTACGTAGCACTCACACTCATAATTGGCCCATTGGATCATGGATCAATCATAAACTCTAAAATCCCACCCCATGACTGCCTGAGGCTTTGGGGGGACATCTAGATACAAACCATAACAAGGAGTTACTAATAAAGGTTCCACATGACACTGGTGCAGGCACATGAGCCTATGAAGGTCAGCAGACCCACAGTGCCCTGACAAGCATCAGGGGAGGCAAGACCATGATCACCACAGCAGAGGAAAGAGAATCATCTACTGTGGGGGTACTCTTACATTCCCTGAGGTCCTCTGTGTAGGTGCTAAGTGCTTCTTTCTGGATCTCAAAATAAAGATACAGTGTACCCTCTGTGTCTTCTTTCTGGTCTATGTCCCTACCTACAGTAATGTCCTAGTTTTCAATACACTTAATGGCACTAATGCTGCTGTACCAACAAGGCGAGGTATGTGCACTGTAGGAACAATGTTAGCCACTGCCATGAATCCAAAGACAGGAGGAAATTCTCAACCTGCTAAGATTTAGGTGATGTGCTGGAAGTACTGACAAGTGCTAATGAGTGAAGAAAAAGAACGCCTCCTGCTTATATTTTTACAGTAGGCAAAAGTGATTGATTCTGTAACTGAAGGTTTTGTCTCAGAGTAGATGGCACTAGAAAAGGCTTCACATTTTCCAGGCCGATGACATGTTCTCAAAGAGTTCTCCCAGAAAACAGGAGAAGTGCATCTTAACAAGTCCTACTTGTTACTTTTGGGGGAGCATCTGCAGTGTGACCGCTCATGACACTGCAAGTCCTCTCTTACACAGATTATCTTCCTCACTTTCCTAGGCTTGGGAGTGCTAAAGTTCACTTGTCCTTAGGAGGGTTTATTAGAGGGTGTTGTGCCACAGATATATTAGCCAACCCATTGCTTATTCAATACAGCCATTTCTATAGGAGATGCTGCAGTAGGTCTGGATTCATCATCACGCCCTTTCCATACAGGACCCAGACCTTGCTATTTCCTCTCCAGGGAGCTTCAGCCAAGCATGTTTGTTCCCTTTGAGAGAAAAAAGCTGATTCTGAACCTTGAAGGCCCTTGACAGGAGCCAACCACCAACGGTGACTGCAGGATTTCCTTCATGCAGCTCACACCTTTCAGGATCTCGAGCACACCTGTTCATCCCATGACAGATATGATGCCCTCCCCAGTGTAAGTGACATATAGTGACGCCAATCACCTCCTGTTGCTCTGTGCCTTTGGCCTGCCCACTCCTTAACCTGGCCTCAGCCTGCCCATTTTGGAGCATGGTGCGCTCTGTATCCCTGCTACCACACACTCCAAGCCAGGACTAGGCACTGATGTAAGAGGCAAGTATCTCTAGCTGAAGGTCTCCAGTAAGATTAAGTATGGAAATTCTTCCTGTATATTTCCAGAGTAGCCAATGTGTTTGCTCAGCAGGGAGATACCATGAATGTGTTTTTGTATGAGATACTTGCTAAACAGACTCACACTTAAAGAATCAGCAGAGGGGAGGCACTGTACTGCCTGACACATAAGGTCATGAGTCTTGATTTATTTGGACTCTTCTAAGAAGATCAAACTTCTTTCACAGCAGAAATGTACTCATCTTGGGAGTACTATTCCCTGAGAAATCTGATTGATCTCTTCTGCGAGCAATGATCATAAGAAATACAGTGTACAAATAATGTGTCCTCTATTTCCATTCACTCTTAAACCACAAGACTACCCTACTTCTGTTCCAGGCTACTGTCAGCCTCAGGGAGCACCTGTGTGTTCTTTGTAGTGGTACAGGACATGTAAGTTAATATGCATAGGTCAATTTTCCCAGATTCCCAAATCAAAGAAGGCCACATATTTTGGCTAAAAAGAAAAAAAAAAATATATATATATATATATATATATATATATATGTATATATATATATATATATATATATATATATATTTATCTGAAGCCAGCTTTGATGATACATTGGGCACCATTTCTCTTAAATTGCATCTCACCCTGTCCCCATGGGCTAGGACCATTCATAGTTAAGAAGACAGGGGAGCAGAAGCACAGGCAGATAATGCCGCTCTCCACTTCTGCCTCATTACTTCCTGCAGACCTCAACTCACCGTCCTCTAAGCTAGGATCCAGTCTTCTGGGGCTGGTGCATCTGCATATTCTGTGATTTCTTTGGGGATAAGCAGAGGAGGGGGTGTTCATTATGAATTCAGCAGAGAAAAATTTGAACAAGTTGCTCTTCTCTAAAAGCAAACATTTAAATATTGTGGTTCCATATTCCATTACAGGTCACAGTAGCTCACGCAATGGTATACCACACTCTCTTTCCTCTTCAGGGGTCTGAGCCTGTGGTTTCTATGCTGTTTCCCCATGAAGAGTGACGTTACTCAATTACCATGGAAATGAGGCAAGGGATGCCCAGACACTTTCAAATGTATCACTGGGACACCTCTTCAGTTCCTAACACTTAAGAGCACCCCTGCCTACTTGGGTGACTGGCGTCATTTACCCCTGACAGAATAGTGACTCCTTTCTGAGGCTACTGGCACCAAACATCAAGCACAATGAGATGCAAAGGCGCAGATTGGTGAGGTTGTCTCAGCTCTGCAGCACTGATTAGTAGGTACAAGATCCGGTGTGGAGCAATCCATCTCTAGCACTGAGAAAGAAGTGCCCAAGTGGGAGCTAAAGTTGCTTTAGCTGTTCCAGGTCTCCTCTGGTTCCATGCGAACGCTTGCACTTTACTCTACCATTCTGTCAGGAATAGTACTGGTATTTTGATTGAGATTGCGTTAAATTTGTGTACTCCTACTTTTGATCTGATGACCATTTTGACTGTGTTTATTCTGTCTCTCCAACAATAGGATAGCTTTCCAGATTCTGATATCCTCTTCAATCTCAATTTTCAGAGTACTTTACTTTTCAATGTAGAGGCCTTTCGCTTCCCCAATTAAGTTAATTCCTATGTATTCAATTTTTCTTGGTGCTATCATGAAATGTATTATTTTATTCATTTCTTTCTCAATGGCTTTATTACTAGTATATAGGAACACTACAGATTTTTGTGTGTTGAATTCGTAAGTTGCTAAGCTACTGAATTTGCTATTAATTTTTGTAGTTTTTAGTGGATTTTTGGAGGTCTTTTGTACAGAGCCTCATATCATATTCTGCCTTTCCTATAAATATGTATTTAATTTCTTTCACTTACCTGACCGTTCTGACTGATGTGTTGAGATTTATATCAAACATGAATAGTCACAGCAAAAATCCTTGGATTTTCCTGATTGTACAGGAAAAGCTTTCTATTTGTCACCATTTAATATGCAGTTAGCCATTGATTTTTCATGGACAATGTATAAGAATGAAATGTTCTCTCTACGGATTTTTTTCAGGATTCTCTTCATGAATGGACATTTGATTTTGTCAAGTATGTGTTCTACAACTACTAAGATGATTAAGTGTTATTTGTATTGACTTCTGTTTGTATAATGCATTATATTTTTTATTTGGCCATGTTGAACCATCCTTGCATCCCAGAAATGAATCCCACTGGGTCATGATATATGGCCTTGTAGAGAATTTGGTGCATTCCCTTTACTGGTGTTTTTTTTTTCTTTCTTTTCTTTTTTAGTTAAAAAATAAAAGCTGACAAAAAACAGTGAAGACAAAACCAAAATACCACAAAAACAACAAAAATGATATAAGACCTCAAGAAAAAATGATAGAAATTCACAGTGGTTGCTAAATTACATACTGTTATCTTCAATGAAGCTGTTCAATCCATTAGACATAAGAATGTAAGATTGATCAAACAATCAAAGAGAGTATAAAGTATAAAAAGTAAAAATAATTTTAAAAAACACATTGGAAATGATGCAGAGCTTCACCATACAAAGAGGTGGGAGTTCAACAAATGTTAATATTCTACCACCATGTTTTGAAATTCTGTATCATTTTTATTGCTCTCTATGCTGTTTTGTTTATGTATTTGGTTTTGTTACATTGGTTTTCTTTTAAAAAATGAAAAAAATTGTATCTATAAATAAGGATAGCTGGAATAAGTGTACTGTTGATGTCTACTTTTTATTGAGAGGAACAGTCAATGCAAAAAAAATTCTTTTTTCTTGACCAATTTTACACACTTTAATTTATTAATTACAACGACTGATCTGAAAACAGTATGTAGTATAAGAACCACTTAGTGGTGTTTTATTGATGGTGTTTGCATCTATGTTCCCTAAGGAGATTGTCCTGTAGCTTTCTTTTTTGCTTGTCTCATTTTCTGGTTTCTGATCAGGGTATTGTTTGTTTTCAAGAATTGCTCTGGGAGGGGGCTGGGGATATAGCTCAGTGGAATAAGCGTCTGCCTCGCAAGCGCAGGGTCCTGAGTTCAATCCCCAGTACTGCCAAAAAAAAAGTGATAAAAGAATTGCTCTGGGAGTACTGTTTCCCTTTCTGTTTCATTACAGAGTTTGAGAAGCTTTATTTTAATATCTTTCCTAAATTTCTTCAAGAGTTTGACAGTGAATACATTGGGTCTTCAGCTTTTCTTTTATGGCGATAAGAAATATATATTTCAACTTCATTGACTGATACTAGAAGCATGTGCCAGTACTCAAACTTCAGGATAAAATTTCACACACTGCTTCCCAGGCTTTCTCTCCCTTCTATCTTGAAATGCAGGCTATTCCAAAGAGAGTCCTCTGGCTGCAACACAAAGATGCCCCCAAAATTTTCAGGGTCTCTTCTCTGTCCCACTACCATTAACCTCCACTCAGAGGAGCCAATCCAGTGAAGGTCCCAGCAGGCAAGAAAAGCAGGGTCTATGCACCTCCCAGGATGAGCTAGCACACCTTATCCTGCAGCATGTGTCACTAGTTGACATGATCACTGAAGCATTGGAAATAGGGCTCCTTAGGTATCAAAAGAAGCAGCTGATCAAAGGCTAGAATTGCTACACAGTGTTGACCACAGTTTCAAAAAGGAGTTCACTCAGATGTTCAGGGAAGTCCGTGAGTTCATCTGCTTTGGTATTGATGTGTGGGAAGTGGATCTCCAGGGGCAAACACATGTCCTTGTCCCTGCCTGGAGCCTCACGTGTAAAGCCACACTGGGGGATGATAATGAGATCATTCCAAAATCAAACTCCTGATACTCATCCTACCATCTTCTTAAAGGACAGTGGTGCCAGTGAGGAGGACATTAGGGAAGTACTGAGAATCCAGGAAATGTTGCCACAGGGGGAGCGCTTTGTTACTGCAGAGCCTTCAGAATTCATCACGGAGGACTTGGTACAGGAAGGGTACATAGAGTATCAGCAAGTGGCCAATACTTATCCTGCTCAGTGACCTCTTGTGAGGTGCAAGGACCCATGCTAAAACCAGTAAAGTGAAAGTCCTAGAACATTTGGCCAAGGTTTATGGGAGAGATCCAGTCAACCTCAGGTCTAAGAAAAGAGGATTTTACTGAGGTACAAGAGGCTGCCCATGCATGAGGTACAGGCCATTCATGGGGCGAAGTGCATGCCAGGACGGGGATTGTTGACAACCTTGTCACACACTGAGTTTTGCCGCATGTGAAGTGAAGCCCATCCTCTAGTGTGTATCTGTGGAGAGCAGGTAGTGATCTCAGCAGTGAAGAGCCAGAGTACAAGGGGACATACAGTATGCACCATCTGATGGCTGATCTCCTTGGGTTAAATTTGAAATGGACAAGTGTCTTCTTTACAACGTGGAAATCTTGTTCCATTTTTGCAGGATTGAAGTAGATTGCACTTCTTGTTTGTTGAATGATGTTTATCTCATATGTAGGTTTAGGTTTGTGATATTTATGGCTGATTGTTATTTCTGAAGTGAACCGGATTTTAATGATCCATGGATATTCTCTTCCATTCCAGGTATAAAAGTCTTGTTTTATGTCAAACCAACTGGGAAATCTTTAAGTTCAGTTGTGGTAGTAGTAATCCGCTGTGCATCAACACCACATTGTCTTTGTTCATTCCTCTCTCAAGGGACATACACGTTGCTCCCAAGATTCAGCTATTTGAATTGTGGTGCTATAAACATGGGTGTGCATGTACCGCAGTGATATGAATTCTTGAACCTCTCCTGAAGTTACCTAGAAGCAGAATGTCTCAACTGAATAAAATTTCCAGTGTTATTTTTCTAAAGAGTCACTCTCTGGTTTCCAAAAGTGCTCTATAAGTTTACATTCCCAACAAAGAAGGAGGATTTAGTTTTCCACACAGGTTTACCAGAGTTTGTTATATTTGATATTTTGAAGATAGCCATTAATTCTGGAAAGACATGAAATATCTGTTGTTTTCATTTGTATTTCTGGAATGACAAGCAATGCTCAATTTTTTTTCATGAATTAATTGGCCATTATTCATTCTCCATCTGAGAAATGTCTTTTACTTGGGAAGCCCATTTGTTGACTGGGTATTTTAATTTTGGGGCCCTAATTTTATTTTAATTCTTTGCATATTGAAGATATTTGTCCTTGAAAGAGTAAATGGAGACACATTTCCCACTCTGTAGGTTGTCTGTCTCTCTGTTGTTTCAGTCATTACTTCCCTTTCCTGTTTGTAAACTTGTGATCCTAGCAGGGGATTAACGGGTGACAGGGGATTAACAATGGTTGTATTACACATGGATAACTTCAAAACGTATGTTCAGGATAATGTAAATAGACATACAAGATTGATTAAACAACTAATCATTGATCGTTCTTTACAATAAAGTGACATGAGACAATAGTGCAACCATGTTAGCCATCCTGCACATATATACATACTTACATAGCTATCCCCTTCTTCCTTTTCTCTTTCCCTTCATCTCGATTGCTCTTTATTTGTGAGAAGTTTCTTTTCATACCTCCTAATTTATATCCAAACCTTCAGGTTCTTACACTAATGATACAATATACTGTTTGCACATGCACATCTGATTTATTTCACTTATGAGTATTGTCTTTAATTGTGACCATTTGCCTATAAAAGCTTCACGTTTGTCTTTCTTTATAGCTGAATAATATTCCACTATGTAAAGAAATGGGCATCAGAGATGAATACACACTTCTCAGATAACGAAATACAAATGGCAAATAAATATATGAGAAAATGTTCTACATCTTTAGTCATTCAAGAAATGCAAATAAAAACAACATTGAGTTTTCATCTCACCCCAGTAAGATTGGCCAGCATCAAGAAATCATCCAATACCAAATGCTAGCGAGGCTGTGGAGGAAGAGTAACTCTTCTGCACTGCTGGTGGGAATGCAGACTGGTGAAACCACTGTGGAGATCGGTTTGGAGATTCCTCAGCAAACTAGGTCTAGAGGTCCCATTCAACCCAGCTATTCCCCTTGTGGGTATTTTCCCAGAAGATCTGAAAACATGATATCACCGTGATATATGTGCACCCATGTTTATAGCAGCACAATTTGTAATAGCTGAATCATGGAAGCAACCCAAATGCCCATCCACAGAGGACAGGATATAGTGGAAACAATTTCATGCTCTCTGTTTACTTAGTCTTTTGAGTGATATACTTTGGGCATAGGTAACTGTGGTCTTTTGCCTCTGCCCTAAAACCTGATCACCTCTATTAATTTGAGAGAACATGTTAAGTAAGTGGGCCAAAACCTATTTCTCTAAGAATACACCCCAGCACTGTTAATCTCACGAAGGAATCCTGGGCGTCAGCATACAGAGGAAACACTTTAATGACAATCAAGTGACCATGGACATGTCAAGCAAATCATCTACAGGGGTGTCATCCAAAACATATTTTCTATTAGCAATCAATTATAATCAGTTTGGTACCATGTTTAGCCATAGAATACAAATCCACACTTATAGGACACACATTAAGATGACCCAGATATATATATATATATATATATATATATATATACCAATAATATGTACAAAATGAAACAGTTATACATCTTCTAATGTTAGAAGAGTTCAACAATAGTCGTACAGAGTTAATTAACCCTGTCAGTATTAATATCAAATCTTAGTGGCCCACTATTAAATATATAGGATGCTTCTCATTGGGATTATACAAAAATGAGAGTACTTCAATTATAGGAAATGGGGAGGAGAAGAGACAAGTGTGACAAAGGACCCTATTGAGGACTGATTGGATGTTTACAGAATTAGGCAAAGACAGCAGAAAATACTGATGTGAATTTGAAGATAACAGAATAAAGAGAGGAAAGAAAAGAAATTACATGGAGATTCAAAGTAAGAAAGAATTTAAAGGAAAAACAAAGTAAAAATAACAGGCAAGAAAACATATGGAAAAAATAAGAAAAAATTGCCTGTAATTTTGAGTAAATACGAATCAGGATTTTGATGTGCAGCATCTTATTTTTTTCCTGGGGCCACATTGTTTCTTCCAGCCTGTGGCTATATCTGAGTCAAGCTGTATTCCTGCTCACAAAGTTAGGTGAAGAAGGCAACCAAACCCCAGACGATTGGTGGATGCTGGTAAAGGATAAGGGCTCCAATACCCAATATCCAATATCCAATATCTAGACTTGGAAATCCACAGCACTTCTGGTTGGGCCTAGTTTCTGGCCAATGGCAGAAGGGGCTATTATTTGCCAGCTGAGCTGAAATCCCTCTTAGGTCCACTTTCCAGCCCCTTGCTTGTCCAGGGCTGTTTTCTGAGTCTATTTCTCATTGTGGGAGAATAATCCTGGCAACCCTGAAGTGAAACTGTCCCATGGCTAGGCTGAGTCCCAAGTTCAAATACTCAGCCCTTTCCCAGAATGGAACCACACTTAGCGCTTCTACAAGGACAGAGGTCATTCATCAGCTCTAAGAACTCTATGGGAGTGGAACTCCACACAGTCCCTGCAGATCAAAGCAACTGCTGGTCCACTGACCACCACCTGTTCCCCTGTGACCTTCTAAGGTTCCCAGATTTTCCTTTAGTTCTGCAGATTCATTTTCCTTCCATTGAGACAGAATCCAGGCAAAAATTTCATTTTGTTTTTTCCATTTTCCGTGTTTTTATCTCTCTCTTCCCTTTGTCTGTAATCATTAATTTTCCTGTCAGACCTTTCTGAGTTTCTCTGCATATATTTCTCTTTTTTCTTTTATTTTTCTCCCCAATCTGTGATTTTCCAGAGTCTGGATTCTTAATACTGGACTGGCCAAATTGGTGCTGCTCATCACATCACCATTTTTCAGCACGGAAGGTAGGAAGGTAATCCATACCCATAAAGATGGGACACCACAGAGCCTAGCTTCCGCTGTTACCAGCCTGGAGCTCCCATCAATGGGGGGCTGAATGTGAGGTGGCCACAATTCTAAGTAGTTGCAGGTGGGGCAACTCAGGGAAGTGACAGCCTTGGTCCCAGAGGAGGCACAGGTCAGCAATAGATGCTATATCTGGTCAGCAGAGCGAGAACCCCAGGAGCTGTCACACCCATGCTATGGACTCTTCATGAGGGTTGTGGGTGTCTTCAGCCCAGAATCAACAAACTCCTCACAGTCTGCCTGACCTCTGGGGCAGCCTTCAAAATCAGTAAGTGGCACACTCATGTGCACCCCAGGAACAAGGTGGAGAGTCACCAGGGAGATGGGGTTTGGTCTCAAGGTGTGAGGCCATGGTTTCTGTGCAGAGGTGGTAATGAGAAAGGTTAGGATGACAGGAGAAACGTGGACACACCACACAAGCACATGGGAGATGTCTTACTCATGCTGTCAGTGTTGAGACACAACACCCAGAACCTCCAGTTTAATGGAGGAAAAGCTGATTTGGGCTGCAAATCTATAGACGTTCCAGTCCAGTCAGGCAGCTCTGAGGCAGAACAGCAGCGTGCGGGGGCTGATGGGAGGAAAGCTGTTCATCACCTTCCTGCAAGAAGCAGCCTCAGTGCAGGAGCCAAGAAAGGAGATACAATCTGCTCTGCCACACCCACAGTGTCTCCTCTTCCTGTGGGCCCAAAGTCCTAAGGAGCCCACTGTGAGCACCCACTGTCCAATCACCTGCCCAGGGTCATGCCTGTGATCCCATGGGACTGCTGGAGGAAATCCAGATTCCACTACAGAAAGTTGCCACATCATGGCAGAGATGGAGCAGCTCTTTCTCTCAGCACTAAAGTTCCCAGGAAGCAAGGGTAGGAAGGTTCCTGCTCAGTTCTCTTGAGAATCCTGGAGATCTCAGTGAAGTGCAGGACATGAACTAAGAGGTGCCTTCAGGTTGGCATAGGAAACCCCATCTGGTCAGGAGACACCCAGATCCTAGGCTGTGCCAAGAGTCAAGGTAGGAACCCTAAGACAGGATTTAGGACAACAGTGCCCATAGCATAGATAAGTGAAGTGGGCTCTGCACAGACATCTGCCTTGTGCCTTGGTCATCTCATTAAAACTGCCAGGTAGATTAGGACAATGGGACCACTGTGACATTTTTCTAGGATTTCAGTGGAACAAGTTCCCAGAAATGTCCACAGAACACCTATGCAGGTGCAGGTGCTTATGAAGGTGGTCAGACTCACAGCTCCCTGACAAGCTGCAGGAGAGGCAGGACCATGGTCACCACAGTGGAGGAAAGAAAACCATCTGCTGTGGGAGAGCTCCTCCAGACCCTGAAGTCCTCAGAATAGGGGCTAAGAGCTACTTTGTTGATCTCAAAATAAAACTGAAAAATACCTTCTCTGTCCTGTGTCTTGTCTGTGTCCCCCCCATGGGAAAGTCATGCTTTGCAGTATGTGTAATGGCACTTGTGCTGATGGTGATCAGATATTCATATGTGCTGTTGGAGCAGCTCGGGTTAGCAGATTGGACAAGAAAATAAAATGGGAGAAAATTCTCCCTCTGCTAAGATTGGCTGCTCATGTGAAGAGAAATACACGCAAGGGCTAGTGAGTGAAGAACAAGAACTCCCCCTGCTGATATTTTACAATATGTACGTGAGATTGATTTTGTTTCTTGAAACATCTGTTCCATAGTAGGTGGCACTTGAAAAGGCAGCTGGAGAATTTCCCAGCCTTCCTCATTTTCTCAAAATGTCTTCCCAGTAAGGAGGAGAATTTTACATTATCAAATCAAATTTGTTGCTTTTTGTTAAACATCTAGTATGTGACCACTTACGTTGTCACTACAAATGC
>PVLD010025081.1:0-24319 GCA_004027595.1 Dinomys branickii | reverse complement strand
AAAAAGACAAAAATGTATGTATGTATGTATAGAGGAATATATATGAATATACATATGTGCAGGAGGGCTAACATGGTTCTACTATTGTATTATATCACTTAATGCTAAGCAATAATCAAAGACAGGATATTAGATTAATAGTGTATATCTGTATGTGTTAGCCTGAACACACACTTCGAAGATAACAATATGTAAAGCAAAAAAAAAAAAAACAATATAAAGCTGATAGGTGTAACAAATGAGCAGAAGGCAACATGAATGACATAAGAAGCCTATTTGCAACAGTAATAGCAGAAAATTTCCCAAGCATGGAACAAGAACTTTAACTACACATAAGTGTATTTGGAACTCCAAATTAGCCAAAATCAAAATATATGTACATCTAGACACATAATAATCAAGGTTATTGGCATATGGAACCCCATTTAGCCAAAACCAAAATATATCTACACCCAGACACATAATAATCAAGATCACAGAAATTGTAAAAAGAACAGGATACTAAAAGGTGTTAGAGAAAAGAAACAGATCACTTATGAAAGAAAGCCCATCAGAATCATGGAAAACTTCTCAACACAGACCATTCAGTCAAGAAGGGCTTGCACTGAAGTATTTCAGGTCATGAAACAAAACAAATTCCAATCCAGATTACTGTATCCTGCAAAGCTATCTTTCAAAATTGATGGAGAAATAAGATACTTCCGTGACAAAGTTTAGTTGAAGAAATTCCTGAGTGCCAAATCAATCCTACAAAGACTGCTCAAACATCTTCCACAAAGACATAAAAAGGACCTCAATTTCAAGACCAACAATAGAAAAGAGCTACCAGGCAAGGAAAGCAATTAAATAGAGGGGCAAAGTACAGAAACAACACTGAAAAATTAACATCACGTGGATAGGTCAATACATATCAGTAACAACCATTAAATACTAGAACAGAAAGACTAAATGTAATGAAAGAGAAAGTAGGTGGAAGTCTTGGAGACTTAGGGGTAGGTAGAGAGATCATGATCAAAAGCCAAACTGCACAGGAAATACTTCAAAGAATCCACAATTAGAATCTTGTCTTATTGAAAAGTTTTGCAAATCAGAAGAAATCACCAACAGGTGAATAGAAAACACACAAATTGGGAAAAAAGCTTAGCCAACTGTTCCTCAGACAAAGGATTCCTGTGTAGAACATATAGAGAAATAAAAAAAAATCAGGCTAAAATTCAAAGACCCAATAAAAAAGTGGCATTTGAGATGCATACGTACTTCTTACATGAAGGAATATAAATAGCAAATAAATATATAAAAAAGGTTCAACATCATTAGTCATTCAAGGAATGCCAATTAAAACAACAGTGAGGTTCCACCTCACTCAAGAAAGCATGACTATTATCAAGAAATGAACCAGTAACAAGTGCTGGAGGGGCTTTGGGGGGAAAAGAAACTCTTCTCCACAGTTGGGGTGAGCATAGACTGGTGCAGCCACTGTGGAAATCAGTCGAGAGACTCCTCAGTAAACTAGAATTAGAGGTCCCACTCAACCCAGCTAATCCTTTCCTGGGTATTTTCCAAGGAGAACTGAAAGCATCATACCACACTGATATATGTGCACCCATGTTTATAGCAGCGCAGTCTGTAACAGTTACATCTGGGAGGCCCAAATGTGTATCAGCTGAAGAATGGATAAAAAGATGTGCTGTGTTTTATACAGTGGAGTATCAGTCAGCTATAAAGAAAGATAACCCTGAGGCTTCTATAGGTAAATGAATGCAACTAGAGACCACACTCATTAGTGAAATAGATCAGATTCACATGTGTGAACATCATATCGCCTCCCTACTATAAGGACCTGAAACAGTGAATCAAATTGGAAAGGTACGGTAGATGGTTTGAAAGGTAAAATAAACTGCTCAAAGAGGAAGGAGCAACTGGGATGAAGGACAGGAGAGGAGAGAGAAAGAAAGAAGAGGGGAAAATATTTATATGTATACACAGGACAGCTAGGATAATTGTACTCTCACTATCTGTTGGTTTATTGAAAGTGTAATTAATCAAACTTGTATGCCTATATCTGGTTATATGTGCAAACATTTCGAAGATGACATTTGGTAATATAATAACCATTGTTAATATCCTATCACCATGTGTTGAAATTCTGTGTTATTTTTCTGTATGCTGTTTACCTTATGCATTTGTTTGTCTTGTTTTGTTTTTTTAATGAAAAGGCAAAATTTATATGTATATATATATAAGGATAGCTGGAATAGGTTATTGCTGATGTGTGTGGTTTATTGAAAGGAACAGTCAGTGCTTAAAATTTTCTTTTTTCTGAACCAAGTTTGCATGCTTGAACTTGGTAATCAGAATGACTGATCACAAAACAACAATATGCAGTATAAGAACCATTGTTGAACTCCTACCATCTTGTATGATGAAGCTCTGCATCATTTCTTTTTTTTATTACTTGTTATGATTTTTGCTTGTTTGATCAATCTTACATTCTCATGTCTGGTGGACTGAGCAACTTCGTTGAAGATAACAGTATGTAATGTAGCAACCAATGTTAAATCCTATCATCTTGTTTTGATGTCATGTATCATTTTTGTTGTTTTTGTGTTGTTTAGATTTTGTCTTCTTTCTTGTTAGTTTTTTCAGTGTTTAAAATAAAAACATTTTAAAAAGAAATATGCTTCTCAAGTAATGTATACATCATTACTGTTTCAAGATATTTCTGTTAAATTTTTAGAATTTTAGAAGTTCAAACTATTGTTTTATATCCTTTTAGTGCCTATAAATACAGTATATTTCATATCCTATCATAGTATGTATTAAAATTTTGCTTTCAAACTCCAAACCCTGTTGCAATTTTTCTGTCATTGATCAGTGATTTACAATATAAGTTTCTTTCCAAAAATGTAGAGACACAGCATTTGTATTCTTTCTAGAGCAGTCTATACTGACTCCAATCCAGGCATTAAATATGAATGTAAAGACAACACAGAATTCATGCATGTTTGCTACCTAAGTTTTAATGATGAAAATTACATTTGAGCATATGTTCATTGCCTTTAGGACATCTTTATTCCTGAAGCTGTAGATGACAGGGTTGAGGCTGGGTATGAGGATGGTATAGAATATGGCCTGGACCTTACTCTGCTCAGGAGTGTGGTAGGATTTAGGTCTTGTGTGTGTGAAAATGAGTGGTCCATAGTACATGACAACCACAACCATGTGGAAGGAACAGGTGGAAAATGACTTTTTCCAGGCCTGTGAAGATTTGATTTGGAAGATGGTATATAAAATTTTGACATAAGATAGAGAGATCTTGAAGAAGAGATGAACAGGAAAATGATGGCACTAACATCAACCCATATTCTTAGTGTGATGTATCCACACAGGACAACTGCAGCATGGCAGGGATCTCACAGAAATAGTGACTGATCACCCTCAGCTTGCAGAAGGGAAAGTGGAGGACATAGACTGTGTGCACAATGGAGTTGAGGGTCCCCATGATCCGGGTGCTCATGGCCATCAGCACACTGGCCTTGCCACTCATGAGCACGGCATAGTGCAGGGGGTGGCAGATGGCCACGTAGCGATCATACGACATGGCAGCCAGGAGAAGGCATTCACCACCTAGCAGGGTAAGGGACAGGAACATTTGGAATTCATAACCTGCAAAGGAGATTGTTCTGGTGCTAGACAGGAAGCTGGTGATCATTGAGGTGATGACACTGGAAATGTGCAAGATGTCCATGAAGGATAGATGGGTCAGCAGGAAGTACATAGGGGAATGGAGTTGGGAGTCACTGCAGATGAGGACCAGTAGGGCGTTTTCTGTCACGGTCAGGATAAAAGTGATGAATAGGGAGGAGAAGACCAGGCTCACTTGGAGACCAAAAGAATGGAATCACTGCTGGACATCTGATTCCAACGACTCATCCTGCATTTCCCTATCTTACCTACAAAGAAGATGTAAGTTGAAAAACACAAAATGAAGAAAAAGTACATGAATGCCAATTTTTCAAAACAATAAACTATAAAACAAAGAGATAACCAGTGACATGTATTTTGACAGAACCTTCAAGGACCTGTCAGGTAATTCTGTGAGTCCTCACGCTCTACAGGATGGGCATTTATTTTTTTCAGTCGCTGGGTGAGATTTAGGACACTGAATGCACCCTTGCTCTACCCTGAGTCTCTGAGTCATAATTGATTTTGTAACTTTACTTAGATACTGTGATTTCTCAAGTGTGGCCTGTATCCACCCCATCCATTCCACCTTTTCAAGCTTTGGACTCTGACCTTTCTGGTCCTGCTACACTGCTCCAGGTCAATTCTGTCTGGGCCTCCTGTCCCTCTATCATGTTAAATACAGTGGTGGACTCTTGTGTTGTGTCCTTCCTGACATATAAACAACTTGGGCTTTGATCAGAATTTTAATTTCTGATCAACATCTTGAACTGAGTCAAATGCCAGCTGTTTGAACTTTCAGATGGTCTCTGAAAGAGTTCCACAAAGAACATTACAGCATGCTTTCCTGGCTGTGGTTAACTGAGGAATCCTGGCCAGTGCCTCTCCAAGGACACTGAGATCAGCCACTATATGGGAGAGAGACTACGAAGCCTGTGTAGAGGAGTCCAAGACTTCACCTGACAATCTGAGCCACAACCAGCCCTCAGGAATGAACTGCGTTCATAATTCAAGGGTGCACAGTAATAAACATGAGCATGGTTTAGTTTTCACTGTCCTTCTCCCAGTACAACTTTTAACTCACTGTCAGATATCTTTTCTTTATTCAATGGTGGAAGCCAAATGCCTAGAACATTACCTGGTTCACAAGAGTGCATTAGTAATTATTGAATTAATGAAAAATATTAGTTGAGCATAAAAGTGAGAATTTCCTCTTGACCCTGTGGTGGGAAGTGTGTTACTACTCCCCACTAGCTCTACTTCCAATACAAAAATAAATAAGTAAGTATTATGAACAAGGGGATTAAATTGTATTGAATAAATTTTCAAACCTATACTTGGAGACATTGAAATATGGGATTTCTATGTTTCAAAAAATAATATGTAATAAGATGTTTAGTACAGAGGGTTCATAATCTCAAATATCTATGTTTTATATGTAAGAAACAATGTATGTTTAGTCAAAATAAACAATGAATCTTTAAGAATGTATGCTAATTTTTCTATTCTTTTACAGTTTTGAGCTATAATGTAATGGCTCTTTTGGGGGTAATAAGAGGACTTGTCATTTACACTTGGACAGCATTTCTTTAAGTCTTTGCTTAATGTTTTCACACCTCTCTGGGTATGATCTCTGTCTTAAATAGTTACTTAAATACACTCACAAATGCACACATAAATGTTTAATTTATCGTACACTAATATTTTAGTCAATGTCCTTCAATTTCTTTTACTGCAATCATATTGCCCTTCTGCTTTTTCAAATTATTTGCTTTGTTAAAATCATTTCAGATCCATTTAGTACTGGATTCCTGATTTTGGCAAAATCGTTGGCCCCCTATATTTTTTATAAAATTCTTATTGCAAGAACAATTTATTAATTTTATGTGCTCAGCTGTATCAGGATTCCAAGCATTCATCAATTCGCCTTTTTTCTGGTATTTTCCTTCATTTTCCATTTTTATAGAGTCCATATTGTCCACATGCCTATACTTCCCCTCTATTGAAAAAATCCATATGTTTTATTCCTCTAGGTGTCTTCTACCACACTGTGCACATTTCCATGAGGCTTCTGAACATTCTTCCTGTTTTATATCTTTGCATAGTCAACCATTGGAGACCTGGAATAAACTCCCATGATCAGTTATTACACTGCCTGTACTTCGCCATCTAGTGGTTTGTGGATTTTGGTAAAATAGTTTCAAGAGATGGAGGAGTAAGGGAAGGGGAAGCTGATAAAAGCAGGAAATGAGATGTGTTAAGTACATTTACTACTCCGCCCAAGGAAGGTAAAGGTTACATATTGCACACATATACCAAGAAATGGGATGAAGAAATGGCAGGAGAGAGAGGGGGAAGTAAAACTGTACAAAAAGGGGATTATAGTATGCTATGTACATGCACTGGGTCCTCACGAGGAGCTCCTGACATTACGTGCAGCCAAAATGTGTTAATAAAATATTTCCCAGAATACAAAAATATCTACAGTGGAGTCCAAAGAGAAATATGGTATCACTGAGCTTAATTCATAAAAGTGAATAGAATCTTTCTTATAACATGTGCACAGCTGTTTACCAAGTTTAATCTGTTTCTGACTCCTGGTCCCAAAGATACCTTGTAAACTATTAGAAATTATAATACTCATTTATTTTAAGAAAACAAGGCTCTCATTAAGGGTAAAAAATGTCAATATATAAAAACAGTGTACTATATTTAAATGTAATTAAATTTAACACCAACCCTCTAGGATAAACATCCATTTTTCAATCTGTTTTATCACATTCATACAAACTATTTTAAGCAGAATGTTTGCCTTCTGCTTCCCATTAAATTCCAATGTACCTGAAAGAATTACCCTTAATACCTGTTTTACATCATTTAGTCACACTGAATTAGGTAGCATACTTGAATTTTTATTAAAGTTTAGTAGAATGAACCAGATTGAATAATAATTATCTTTGCAAACATGTCATATATTCTTCAAATGATTGTATTGGCTTCAGTATTTGTGTTTGTGTGTGTGTGTGTATGAGAGGGAGAGAGACAGACACAGAGACGCAGAGACACAGAGACAGACAGAGTGAGGGAATAGGGAGCTGGGTTCACTGCAGGCACTCCTCATTATTTAGTAAATCAGCTCCACTAGTTTGCTCAGGAAGCCTCACTGTTTGCTCTGTGTGGATGACATGACACAGGACACCGTGTCTCTGCTCCACATAGGAATCCAACTGTCCCTGGCTGGTACTGTGTAAATTTCCCATTAACTGTCAGCCCAGCTTTGAATGAAGTCCTAGGTGTAGACCCACCCATGCCCTATCACCTATAGTACCCATTAATCACAATGTGCATGCACTCCAACTGTCAATCACTTGCTTCTCACGTGAACTATTAAAATATTCTACTTATTTGTTCACTTACCATTATTAGGTATTGATAGTGTCTTACTGGTGCTTTTACAATAGATAATGTCAACCATTTTAGATTTCCAAATTGCAGGGAGGAGTTAAGAAATTTCATCACTGTTTTTAATTTGTATTCCTTTACCGGGAGAAGTCCACATTCCTTGTACTGCACTATAGAAAGAAGTAGCAAAAGTGTACCTTGGGTCAGTCAGGTCAGTATAATGTTCAGCTTTTTTCCTTTTGCCAAGTTAAGAGCTTATATAAAGGTCCATAACTCAGCATGCTGAACAAACCAGTTTTGTGGGAGAGCTCCAGCTAGGAGCATTTCCACCATGATAACAATAGCATACCCAGCCTGACGTTTCCCATCCTTTTCTGAGCTACTGACACCTGTGAACAGGGTGTATTCAGCATCAGATAAGGGTTCCACCTGCAGATCTGGCTGGCTGGCAGAAAGCTCATCCATTAAAGCTACACAGTATTGGCCTGGGAATGTATCTCAGTGGGCAAGAAGATAGGTGGTTTCAGACGTTCAGTCAATTGGAAAGAATATTGGGGATTATCACAAAGCAGTACATGATATGGAGTAATAGAGCTATTTGAAACCCAGCGATGTCAAACTGTTTCATAACCCCAAAACAGCATGTGGGACCCTAAATGTCAGATTTCATCCCAGGGTCAACTTATGAGCTTCTTCATCAGAAGGATGCTTGCCATCAGTGCTCTCAGGCAGAGAGACCAGCCCTTAGCTACAGAGTCTGGTCTCTAACAAATATGTGATGGGCCTGTGCCAAGAGCTGATCTTCTAGGACAGGACCCCTGATGATATGTATCTTTGTTCATTAACAAACAGGTTAAAGGTTCTAGTCACATTGGGAATGCCTAGTACTAGGGCTTCTGACAGCACTTGTTTTATGGTCTGGGAGAATTCAGTCTTTTTCACACTCCTTTCCTTTCAGCATGTCACATAGAGGCTTAGACTTCTGGATGAACCCTGTTATACAAATTCTACAGAAAGCTGCAATACCCAGGGATTCTCTATGCTCTCTTTTATTTTCAGGCCGTGCAATGGAGCAAACAACTTTTTTCCTCTCTGGGCCCAGGTTCCTGTGTCCTCCTTTTTGTAAGTTAAACCCCAAATAATGCACTTTTGTTTATATATTTGACACTATTTTCAGGAGACATCATATTCTGTGGCCAGTGGGTGGCAGAGAAGGGCTTGTGTTCCTTTCCATGGTCTGATTTATCTGAACTGCATATCCTTATGTCATTGATGTATCACATGAGAGGACAGTTAATGTCTACATGTGGAAACCTGGCCAGGAGAGTAGCTAGTTCTTCCCCAAAGAGGGAGGGACAGTTCTTGAAATCTCATGGAAGATGAGTCCAGCTAAGTTGCCCTTTTCTTCTCATCTCAGGGTCCTCCCATTCAAATACAAATATGGTCAGGCTGACAGGTGTCACCTGTAGACAGAAAAAAAGTCTTTTAAATCCAGACAGGTAAACCAGGAAATATCAGAGCGAAGCAGACCCAGGAGGGAATAAGGTTGGTAACTTTTAACTAGAGATCAGTAGTGGCAGAATTGATGGCAGGGAGTCCTACAGTGGCCAGCAATCCTCGCTGAGCTTCCTCACTAAGAGGAGAGCGATGATATAAGGGAAATGCCTGTCCATCAGGATTCTAAGTGGCTTCAAGCGGGAGATTTGGGGCTCGATGCCAAACCGAGCCTCTGGTGACATAGGGTACTTTTTACATTTTAACATCTATGGAGTTTGCCCTGGGACAGAGTCCAGTCACCAAAGGGGCATGGTTGAGAACCATTCCCAAACATGAATTCTCTGCTCATTCTTCAGAAAACAAGTCTCTTAAAATTTAAAGGTTATGATTATCATACATTTCGACTGAAGTAGGGACCATTTTTCCTCTCGGTACAGTTAGAGTCAACGTGAAATGTGGGGCAGTGGAAATGAGTGTGAGTGGTGCTGGCTGGATTGGAGCAAAAGAAATATTTGCTCCTAGCTTGGGAAGCATGTCACGCCCCAGGAGATGTATAAGGCACTCAAGCGTGTACAGAAATTCATGTTTGACTAAAGTATCCACCAATCTCTCAGGATCTGCTTTGGCAGAATATCTTTATGGTGGGAGCTGCAGTGGTGCTGACAGCTTGTATTTGTCAAGGTCAGAAATTTCCATTTCACAAGAATCAAGAGATACAATCCCCACACTTTGCTTTTGAATAGTACAAGGTTTTGACTAGTCAGCAGCCAAGCAAGCACCAAGTGCGCTGTCCTGTTCCTGTCATCTTATCGTGTCTGTCTGCCGGCCTGGCACATCACTGTCCTCAGTAGGGGCACACCAGTCGCTCCCACTCTCATAGTCTGGAGGAGCAGGGACTTTCCTCATAGCAATCTACCTTCTTTCTATCTGTGCCCAGGAACTGACAATTCTACAACAAATACTTACTTTTGAACACAAATAAACTTTCACTCAGACTGATCAGTGAAAACCACATTGGAATTATCAGACACCATCCTTACACTGCAGGTAGTCCTGGGTACAATCACAATTATGGGGTTTTAGCACATAAACCAGTGTCTGTGCCCTGAAAACATGAATTCACCCTACATTCCTCTGAGAGAAATCTCCTAATAATCTCTCTTCTAAGCTACGCTGAGCACTGGGAAAAAGAAAACAATTTTGCTCCACACCTTGAGACTATGCTACGAGATGAAGTGCATAATTTAAGTAGAACATTTAGAAACCGTGGAGGATGACTTAGAGGTAAAGCTTGACAATAATTTGTTTGCACTTAGGACTAGCTATGAGTAATATCTGGTGTAACTTTGCTGGTAGATTACCAAACTTTAGCAATAAAAACAGATTTCTTCAATCAACGTGCTGTATAAAGTGTGACTCCAATTTACAATGAATATTCATATTTTAAAAATTCTATTACATTAAAATGCACTGCTATCATTTGTGTCTGCATGTCTTCTAGGAGCCTCCTGCAGTCATGGGATGTGATTTTAGAGTTTATGATTGATCCATAGTCTAGGGCTGGGATTATGGATGTGAGGGTTGCACCCACCCTGGGGCAGACAGCTTGCTGTACGGGAGGGAAAAAGCTTGCTAGCTACAACTCCTCCCTTTTGTTGCTTTTACTGTGTTCTGCTGCCATGAACCGTTGCCATCTGCCCTGGGCCATTCTGCCTTGGTGTCACACAAGTACAGACTGAAAGCTCCACAAAGTGTAAGCTAAATAAACCTTTCCTTCCTTAATTTTGGGTATCAGTTTTTTTGCCTCAGCGATGAGAGAAAACCAACCACGACATGCACATTGCTATCAATCCCCACAGAATAGTTGTTCTTGCTTAAACTCACTCTCTTGTCCTCTGGGCCTCTCTCCCAAGCTTGCAGTGGCCACTTGCCATCAAAATGAAAGGTAACACGAGGCTACTGAACACGTGGTGGTGCCCCATCCACACTGCCATGGTGCTGTCACCAGGGGATCCTGGCTCTTCACACAAGCCAAAGAAACCATGACATGTAAACATTTTGAATGGGTTTAGGACAGCAGGGCAGCCACAGGAGCATAGCTAAGGACAATTGGGGAAGAGGACATCCAGAAACACTTAGAAATGGGCAAGGACAGCCTGTTCCAATGTGAGGGAGGAGGTGAGGGGACCTCATGGCCACATAGCTTGATTTTAGTATTTTTAAAGCTTTAAACATGCAGCAAAATTTTTTATCACACTCCTGCTCTAAAAGATTGCTAAGTTCTCTGCGTTATCCACTCTAACTGATCCTATTAATAAAACATCTTTACATTTGTCCAAAATGAATCCCCATTATTTGTACTGGAAAGATGAGTCAAAGAAAAGTAAACATTGTACACTAGAATATATAATTATTTAATCACACCCTGAACATTCTAAATCTTACATATTATGAGGTCTTAATATTAAGCGTAGTTCCAGAGTCCATTCATTCCTAACACCCAGAGATAGAAATTTATCTACATTCTTGCAGAGCAGATTGACAAGTCATTCTCCCCAGAGCCCACATCACCTCCGTTTTCCTGAGGCTGTAGCTCACAGGGTTGAGCCCTGAGGTGAGGGTGGTGTCGATGACAGCCAGGACCGTGTCCTGTCTTGGAGATTGGACAGACTTTGGGCAGACATAGAATAGCAAACAGTGCATAGTACAAAGTCACCGCACTGAGGTGGGTGTGAGTGTGCAATAAGCCTTGTTTCTGCCCTCCTGTGAGTGCATGTGGGAGCCAGCAAGGACAACCTTCCCAAAGGAACGCGTGATGCAAAAGGAAATAGTAGAAACAGGATGGCACTCAGGAACATGGTGCACTCCTGGCTGCTGCTGTCTATGCAGGCTGGAGTCAGCATGGCAAAGATATCTCAGAAGAAATGATTGAAGGTCCTCGGATTGCAGTAAGGGATAGAGAGGACATAAACTGTGGGATCGGAAGTATTTGTACCTCCCATTTCCCAGAAATCCAGGATCATCAGCACACACACTCTTCTGTTCATGTGAATGGGGTACTACAGAGCAAAGCACGTGGCCACATAATGGTCAGAGGACATAGACATGAGAAACAGTTCTTTGGAAAGTCCTAAAGTCAGGAAGAAGAAACTCTGGAATCCATACCCAATGAAGGAGACAGAGTTGCCTCACATAGAAAACCAGAAGCAATCTTGGGGACAATAGTGGACATGTAAATTAGATCCATGAAAAAGAGCTGTAAGGGATGTGAGATTGAACAACAATTAAACATTAACTGTTCCTTTCAGTGAAGCCATAGAAATTAGTAGTACAATTATCTTAACTATCATGTTTGTGTTTATGTGTGTGTATGTATATATATTTTTTCTCCAACTTTCTTTTCTCTTCTTGCTCATCTCAGTTGATCGATTCTTTTGAGCATCTTTCACTTTCACAGTATTTAAATTTTAGTTTAAACTTCTAGTTTCTGAAGCCTCAAGCTGAAACATTTTTGCAATAGATTTTTACTACTTAGCAGAGCAAAGGAGGAATTGACCTACATTTTCAGAGAGCAGAACTTCCCAGTTACTCTCCACAAGGCCCCTGTCACCTCCTTGTTCCTCAGACTGTAGATCACAGGGTTGAGCACTGGGGTGAGGATGGTGTAGATGACAGCGAGGACCTTGTCCTCTCCTGGAGATCGAAAGGACTTTGGGCAGAGGCAAGTGTAAGCAAATGGTGCATAGTAGAAAGTCACCACAGTGAGGTGGGAGCTGCAGGTGGAATAGGCCTTCTTCCTGCCCACTTGGGATTGCATTCGGTAGACAGCAATGAAAATTTTCCCATAGGAAAACACAATGATAATGAAAGGGACCAGGAGAAAGATGATGGTGCTAAGGAACACAGTGTACTCATACACCCTGGTGTCCATGCAGGCCAGAGTCAGCATAGCTGGGACATCACAGAAGAAGTGGTTGATGGCCCTGGACCTGCAGTAAGGGATATGAAGAGCATACACTGTGTGAGCACAAGAGTTGATAGCTCCCATTGCCCAGGATCCCAGGATCATGAGCACATACACTCTTCTGTTCATGTGGATGGGGTAGTGCAGAGGAAAGCAAATGGCTAGGTAACGGTCATAGGCCATGGATGTCAGGATCAGTGTTTCCTCACCCCCTAAAGTCAGGAAGAAGAAACTCTGGAATGCACACCCAATGAATGAGATGGATTTGTCTCCAAATAGGAAACCAGAAACCATCTTAGGAACAGTGGTGGAGATATAATTTAGATCAACAAGTGAGAGCTGGCTGAGCAGGATGTACATGGGTGTGTGCAGGTGGGCGTCCAGAAGGATGAGCAGGACCATGGACAGGTTGCCAGCCAGGGCCATTAGTAAGATGGCAAAGATGAGAATGAAGAGGACAAGGCCAACCTTTGATGAGGGGAACAAGCCGAGGAGGATGAAGTCCGTAGAGGTCTGAGTGTCATTTACCATCAGGTGTTTGTCTAGCTTTTCCTAAGGGTTCCTGAGAAAATGTGGTAAATATAAATTAAGAGACAATTTTAATTCATTATTTCGTACAGAGTGAGATAGTCAATGACTACATCTCTTTAATAAAGAAGTAGAAACTATTTGGAAAATTATCTTCATTTTCAGTTGCATACAAGTATCTGAAGATGACAAACATGTAGGACCAAGATATATGAATCTGTGAACTGATCAAAGTAGCATATTTCTGTAATGTCTTATGCATGCTATTTTATTATTTACATCAGTTTTCATTAATGTGAGAAGTTGCACTATAAATGCATGTAGAAAAAAACTAAGGAAAAATCTAAATGGGGCAGTCAAATTTTAATATGGTTTTACTAAGCCCCATCAATTTTTCTTCCTAAAGTCTGATTATTTTCATAAGTAATTTGTGTAGTGAAATGATATTAATTTTGCTTTGTTACAAATTCATAAAGAATTTGAAGTTATTATTGGAAAGCATGTAAATGTCAAAGAAACAAAAAACAATGATTTCCAAGCATCTCCTCTTCCAATTTTTTACGCATATTTCCATCACATTCACTGTTCTCAAGATCTGCAAGTTATCCTGAATGCATGGGCCTTTCCCTAGGAACTGTGCATCATCACCTTTAGATTGAAGGCTTCCAAGGAGTACATGGCACCCACTGGCCCCCAGTTCAGGCATTGAAATTCCTAAAATGTTTGCTCATTCATGGGTTTGCATATCCACATGTAAGAAGTACATGCAATTGCGAGAAGATATGTGAATTTACAGCGTTATAAAATCCAAGCCAATTGACCCTGGAGCTTGTTCATCACGGTAGAGACAAGCACTGCTCCGACAGTGTTCGAGAATTAAATCCTTCATGAAACAACTCTTATTTCAAGTGATTCCATAATACATTTTAGCAAAGTAGAAAATTAATTTCTCATGCTATGGTAATATATCATGTATTTTTTAACTTCTGTGCTTTCTAAGTAATTTTTATTTTCAATCCTTTAAAAAACATAGAAGCAAGAATTATAATATTCATACGACTTGAAGAGATTATAATGCAACTTGTATATTTGCATGTTTATAGGACTGTGTCCTAAATCATACATCTCCATGAAATTCTAGGCCGACTAATCAGCCTCAAGAGGTAGGGGAAAATAAGCAGCAACCATGTATTCTGAGGGATGAGTACAAGCAAATTACAAAGTTTCATCCTTTGAATTTTGGTTCTGTTGAGGTGAATTCATTCTGCATATTTGCTCAAGGCTGATTGACAAAGTTTAGAATAAAAGATGATGCTGTTCTATTTCTCCACCTTTGTAAGTATGTGAGTTACTTTTATCTCACTGCTGATACAAAATATGCAGTGTTCAAAATTAAGAATAAGTTTTATTTAGCTCACAGTTTGTGGAGATTTCAGTCCATAATCAGCTGGCTCCAAGGCAGGGTGGCATGGCACATGGACAACTATCCTCCAAGGCATGATGGCATGGCACGGGGGCAGCCTTCCATGGCAGCAGAAGACAGCAAAAGTAACAAGAGCAAAATGTGGGGAAAAGCTCCTTTTCTTACGGTGTATAGGCTACCCACCCTCGGGTGGGTGTAGCACTCACGCCATCTCCATGCCTTTCTCATGCACAGGTTCAGAATGTTCACCAAGTGAGGACCTTGGTCCCTGCTGAGTTGCTCACTTAAACTTCTAAATTTCTCAAATTGACACAATGAACACAATGAACAACATCCTAGAGTAGTGGGGGCAGGTCCTCTATAACCTGGGAGGTAGAACTGCTGAGTTACTTAGTTAAGCTTCTAGAATTCTCAGGTTGGGACAATGTATCAACCATCACAGCAGGGAAGTGCATGTGACTAAGTGCCCACGGCTTCCTGGTCCTCTCTCCTGCAAGTGGGATGAGGACAAAGCCTGAGCTGCTGCCCATCTCTGTGCGGCAGTGCAGGACGGGTGCTCGGCTGGCAGCATGGACACCCATGCGTGAGTGGCCGCTGCACTGTCTACGGTGTCACCCTCAGCATGACAGCAGCAGGTCACCTCCGTCCTGTCATTTCTGTCAAGATCTTATTATTCTGTCGCCACCTGTGTCACTGATGTTTTCCAATTTGTCTGATATTTCTAATTAATTGTCAAATGGCATAAAAGTTTTAGTACACTTATTGCTACTGTTTAACTGACAATTTTGATGACTCTACAGCAAGTGGAAGACAAACTGCTAATGAATGTGAAATATATGAAGCATTAAAATTACATGGAGATGTTCTTGAAAAAGATGGATCGTTGGAAAATCGAGATTTCTGTGAATGTCTGAATTATTTATAATTCATATTCTTTAAGATAAAATGTACTATTTTGCCAGAGAAAATTTTACTCATTTATATATATTTTAGTTTAATGTAGTGTATTTAAATTAAAACTAAGGGTACTTTTTCCAAAGAACCTTAATCTGAAATGTTAGTAACATACTTTTATACAGAATTTTTAAAAGAACTTTGATAATCAACAGATCTATATGACTTAAAATAGCGTGTAACTAAAGTACATTTAGTTATCCTGTCTCATTATTGCACTCAGCCATATCATAAAAACATCAGTAAATACCCTCTAAACATAAATAAAACTGGGAAACAAGAAAATCTATATTCCACAGTTTATGAGGATTTGAACTAAAAAATGTTGCTCTCTCCATCCAGTTTCACAGGATCCCAGTCAGATCCACTCTCAGATGAGTTAACCTGAGCTTTGCAAACATCCTCAGTGCCCCTCAAGCCGAGTCGCATATTTATTAGTTAGTATGTGAAGCATTTCCACTGTGAGCCTGCAGCCCCTGCCCTGAAACTACTGCACGTTCACTTTCCCAGTCGCCATTCTTACACTAATGACGGACCTTGTTTGCTAAACTGGTCAAAATAAAAACAGAACCATGTCTGCCTGGAAGGTAGTCTGCACGACCAAAGGGCTCATGACAGGGAAGCTGCGCCTTTTGCGTACACTGTTCACTTCCATGTAAACATTCCCAGTCCTGTAAAATATAATTCATGTTTCCACATCTCTACAGAAGAAAGCTCAAGCCAAAATAACAAAAACAAAATTTCCCTTTAAAATGAAACTTCAAAAAACAATGGTGAAACTTCCTCCAATTTTTTCCTTGCATGTGGAATTTATCATACATCTAAACATGACAAATTCCCCTTTCTAAGTAAATATTTATCCTTCAAACAAGAATTTCTTCTGCAAATATCACTGGATAATTTAAGAAAAACGCCATCTCACATTTTGAAATATTGAGTTTATATAACTTTTCATGTATATTTTACTATACATTGTCAGTACTAACTTTAAATTCACTATTGTTTCAAGAATAAAGGATCATTCAAAGTGTACCTCAGTCCTACTGTACAGAAAATGAAAGTAAGTTTAGATCTTGTTAGCCAATTTACATACCTGTGCAGAGAGTATTTGTCTTTTGCAGAACTGCATGATACTTTACATGGTAAAGCACCTTCATTATTTTTTTAAAAATGCCTCAGTTATTGAATGACCACATGTACTTTTGTTTTCAAGGAATAATGTGTTGGTTATTTACCATTCATCTATCTTTTAAATTCATATTAATCAAGTAAAAATTATTTTTGAAGTTCTCTTGTAAAAAATCCTTCTCAAATTACAAATTCCTTATTCTAGAATTTTATTATTTTAAGCACTTGCTCAACTGCTTGAATTTCATATAAAAACTGAACATAAAAGTAAATTTAGAGTGTGTGCCTTGTCTCCTTTCGCTAGATTGTGTGGCTGACCATAGTCTCTTGAGTATCACATGGATGAAGCTGTATTTTCTAGAAATCAATATTAATGTTTTCCAAGGGGCTCACATGCTCATCTCTTGTCCCTGTTCTCCTCAGCAGTGACACCTAGTACACACTGGGAGGGCTCAGGAATCCAGGCCATCTTGACGTGGAGGAGGTCTGCAGTCTGCTTATGTATTCACTCAGGAAAGGCCACAAGGACTTGGACCACAAAGGCCAGGTACATAGCACACAGGCTGGCCCTGAGCCAAGGCTGGGGAAGGAACCCTGCCAGTTTTTTTTTTTTTTTTTAGTGTTCCTAGGTGTGTGAAGGGTCAACTGAATGGGAAATTACTCTATTCAGACTCTCTCAATATCTCAAGGCCTTATGGGACCATATAGTGTAAGATTTTGTTATGCAGCCAGTACATTAAAAACATGTTTCTCTATGTATTTGCCAGTTTGAAATTCTCAGAGAGCAACCCTACTGCAATACAATACAATATAATAAATTTAACCTAAGCACATTGGAAGAAATTTTAAAAATGTGTGGCATTTGAGAATTCAACTTTAATTTGCTTATGTAGTAGTTATGAGCAAAATGGTCTCATGTTGGTAATAATTCTATCACAGAAAAATGTACTAAGTATTAAAATGAGTAATGAAATGTTGCCATTCCCCACTTTCATGGGATGCTATTTAGGAAATAGTGACATTACATCTTATTGCAGATGAAACATTAAATTTCCTTGGTGTCTTTTTGTGATCTTTAATAACTACAGTATTGGGTAGTCTCCTGGGAAGAAATCTTACTGGTCTAGTATAGGTTTATTTCTTCACATTTTGTTATTCTTATAAAATATATATTTAAATTTTGTCAGTGTAATTATTTGTTCTGTACCTATTTAGTTCTAATTAGTAATTTCGCATTTTTGTGCCACCAGCACACCACATAACTCTGGAACCTCTCATCAACAACACTGCACAAATTCACAGTGCAGTTGGTCAACCCACAAGTTTTGTACCTGATCAAGGGATGAAGAAGACGAAACACAGAGACACAGAACAAGTTAAAATGTGGAGTGAGAGGCTCGTATCTCCCTTCCACAGGGAGCTGCAAGTGAGCGGTACACCTCGGCGTCATGCACTGAGAGACAGGCACAAGCAGTAAGAGTTATACAGGCTTCATCTGTTAGTCACTAACCCAGTAAACAGGATCTCAGCTGAGTAATTTTCCGTGTGGCTGTGGGCACACGCTCGTTCTAGCTTTCTCTCTCTCTCCTAATTGCCGATAAAGGCAGTGAGGCCTTCATCTTCCCGTCTGGTCTCTCCCATCACACCAGAAACCTCACATTCCCCTTCCCTGTCATTCTATTATCTCTGTTCTGAGTTTATGAGTTACTTCTCATAAGTCTCTTGTAAATACTGAGTCATGCCATGTGTCTTTTTTGTTCTGACTTCTTGTACTTAGTGTCATATTCTCAAGATTCATACTTAGAGCATGTGTCACACTTTTATTCAATTTTAAGGTGCAGTAATATTTTACTAGATGGACAGAGCTTGTCTATCTTTCGTCACCTCCTAGGTATTGGTGTGGTTTGCAAATTCTGCCTATTGCCAATGGTGTTGTTGTAATCACTGGTGCAGAAACATCCATCACAATGAGCAGTTCCTCTCAAGAATGTCCTAGAATTGCCTACAGATATGATACTATATGATATCATGAGGAGGGACTGCCAACTCACTTTTATAGTGGATCACAACTTTACAAATTCTCGTTGGTAATGCAGAAAGATTCTTCCAACTTGTCAACATACATGTCATCCTCTCCAACACCTGGTACCTTCTCCTCTTCCATCCACTCTTATTTCCTTTCTTCGTGGTAGGTTTCCTACAGGGCATGGGGAATTCTCTCAATGAAGTTAATTATTATTTCTGGATTACTAGTAAGTTGACCATATTCTCATGTTCTTCTTGGCCATACGTTGATCTTTTTAAGAAATTTATGTAATCAAATCATATGCCTCAGTTGGGCAATGCTTGTCAGTGAACCTAGAGCCTCATTTATGGTATACAAGTGCTCTGTCACTGAGCTGCATCCAGCTCTCTGCCTGTTCTAAAGATGGTTTACTTGGTTTTCTAATCACTGTTGCTGTTCAGGTGGAAGAGTTATTTATATATTATTGTTTCTTATTCCTCTTAATTGTACAAATATTTCTCATTTCCATGGAGTGTCTTTTCCTCTATTCAAAGTATTCCTTAATGCACATTTTAAAAAATTGACAAAGTAGAATGTATCTATTTTTGTAGTTGTACTTTTGATGTGTGAGCTATGAGGCCTTCGCTAAAATGTATGATACAGATTATGTGTGAGAAGCATATTACTCTCAAGAGTTATATAACTTTAATTATTATATTCAAAGCTTTAACCCATTTTCATATTATATACATATATATATATATATATATATATACATACACACACATATGTTTAGAATGGTTCAGATTTAATTGTTTAATGGTAATACCCAGTTTCTTCAGCATATTTCTTAAAAACACTACGTTTTTTCTATTGAAGGGTTTTAGAATCATTTGTGGAAAGTAATACGACCATGCCCCTGATCTTCTGGACACCACCCTATATTCAATTGGACCCTGTAAATTTCTGTAACTATGATATTCTTGAATATTATTGCTTTATTGGGGATTTTTAAAGAGAAACTGTAAATTTTCCCACTTTGGTTATTTTAAAGATTGATTTCATGCTTTTTAGTCCCTGCCTTTGAAAACTGACCAGAACACAACATAGTGCACTCAGAATACACTTTTGTCTCTTCATTAAGCACAGCACACTTCTGTGACAGTGGAGAAGGTGAGATCTGTCACATGGTGACGGATGCACTTGGAGCAGAGAGGATATCTATGGGAAAAGACTTCAGAATCCAACTCCTTTTGCATCCCAATTTCATTCATAGCTGCAGTAATCAACACAGGAAACCACACAGACTTGTGCTAATGACACTGCGGAGCTGGCATGTTAGTCCTGGAGAACCTTCAGCCCCAGAGAAAGCAGTGTGACCCTACATGGCTGACCACAGACAGGAGCCTTGAGAGTACCTCACTCTACTCTGAGCAGAACCTAGTGAGAACTCACATCCTCCCCATTTCAACACAGGAGAGAGGGTGGCAGCCTGAGGAAACTGTGCCAGGCAGTGATGAGGAGTACGCACCTGCCTCACAGGCCTCAACTCACTGAAAGTAGCATGGCCATGTTGCTATATGTTTGGTTCATCCTAAAGGAAGAGAGAAGAACATGGGTCCTAAATTGTAAAAATGAGGTATGTGTGTTGTACATGTGGGTTTTGTTTACAGCTGGAGAAAATTTTGTCTTCAGTCTAACCATATTGCTCATTAAATGACACGTGTCTTTAAATGAGCATCCCAGACTCCTAAAATGGTACTTCTCAAATGTTCACAAATTTTACATGAAATACCTCAAAGTAAACAGAGGACTGTAGAGTGCCTGAGTTAGCAGAAAGAATGGAGAACATTTAACATTCTTTCTTATTGCCTCTTTCTTTAGCCATGACTTAGACTGCACAAGTTCCAGTATCTGTGCTAGGATCTAAATACCCTCTTCCCTGTCCTAACCTCAGCTACTCCCAAAATACATCAGCAGAGACTTTTATTACTGACATTCACTTGAGATGAGGTTAACAGGAGCATCAAGAGTGTTCCAATCCACACAAGATCCATGAAACCATGGGGACAAAGTCACCAGTGTCCTGGAGTTGCACTGGCACTCAGATGTGCAACAGGGCCCTCATTTCAGGACTTGTTCTCAGCCACATACTAGTCCTAGCCTACAGAGTTTCAGACCTGGTTCTCCATGATCCAGAGAGATCCTGAGGTCATTTATTCCTTTGCTGTTGTTGCACCGCTGGGATGGAACCTGCAACCTTGCCCTAGATAAGAAACATTGTACCACTGCGCTATATGCTTGCCCTGTACATTACTAGCTTATTATATTTAATTTTGTAATAGGGACATTTAAAGTTGTTCTACCTGATCTAGTACTTATGATTCTCTTCCATCAGCCACCTGTGTCTCTGGGCCAATGAGTGTGTGCCACCAAGCTTGGCCCTGTCATTTTCTGGCAATATTATGCTTTGTGCTGAGAGTAGATGATTTTACTTATGTTATTTCAGTAAAGAAGCAAAGCAATTGGATTCTTTATTCCATTTTGTCTCAGGTGACAGCTTGTTGGGAGAGATGCTCACTCAGTATAGTATTTTGCCATTAATCTTATTCAATAAATAAGTGTATTTTCCTCCTTCTGGCTTAAATTCTGTGATGTGATGGAAATGTTTCCACAGCAGGCAGGTGATTTATTCTTAAAGGTACTACTTCATTATTACACATTTAATTTTGAGCATAAATTCCACATCTGCTATATTTGAAGGTGTGTGCAACATTTTGGCTTGCTTTGGTCACAGTAAGTGAAGACTAATTGTACTGGGCCACATATAACATATGTAATGTAGTTAATACATAATTAACAAAATTACCATATCATATTTTAATAGTGAATTTTTATAAAATTGTAAAAGCTCAAATTAATAGATAAACAGCAAAACAAACATGTCTGCTTAGGGTCTTTGGCTGCACAGCCTACACATCAGCATGTCATGCTCACTGTCCAGGTCAAAAGTAAACTACTGTCCAGCGAACTTGGAAAAAGCCCATCAAAGTTCAATGGATACTGCAAAAAATCTCACAGATTCACAAAATTGTATCTAAAATGAAGATCTGGTCTAGAGAAGTGATTTTCTCTAATTCTCCTTCAACAGTCCCCACCATGGAAGGGTTTGAAAGTCCAAGGCTCTCCTCACACTCTCCCTCTGCCCTTTTTCCCACAGGCTCTCAGAGAAGAATTGCAACAGGATTCCCTACCCAAAACTGTCATGCTCCTCACAGTACACAGCTTGGCGGGAGGGAGAGGCAAGAGTTTCCATCTGTGCATTAGCAGGTGGACTCCTTAAAACATTGGGGCTAAGGTTGAGTATAGCCAAACATTCACATCAGGATCAGCAGAGGCAGGATAATGACACAGAGTAGTGATTGGCCATAAGAGAAGTTACCTTCCCAGAGTTACAGAGTCTATGTGGGAATCACAGTGTGGTGCATTTTGGAGGTTAACTGTTGAGTGCAGAGACAGATTCACCTGCAATACAAATTTGAAAGATCCATTGTTACTTTATAATGTGTTTCTGACTCCATATTTCAGTTTTCATCTTCCCAGACCTAATAGTTTCTTTTTGATCAAGTTCTTAATCAATTAGTTTCAGTGGATTAACTCTGGTCCCTGCACATGGAAAACATTAAATTGCAATTTCCCTGTATTGGCATAAGGAGTTCCATGTCTTTTAGATACTGTCTCGCTGTATAGTTCAAGTTGGCCTTAAGTTCACTATGTAGCCCAGGCTTGTTTCAAACTCTTGGAGATCCTTCTAACTCATCCTCTGAAGTGCTGGGATTACAGGTGTGTACCCCATTCTTGGTCAGGTCTTGTATTTTGCAAGCTCAATGGTTAATCCACACAGTTAAGATTTTTCCTGAAAATTATCATTTATATGCATATATTTATTTTTATCACATTAATAAATGAAAATACCATGCATAACAGACAAGGATGTAGCAGGACTTCAGTTTGTGCATTTAAGTAGTGAACCGTAAAATCTGAAACAAACAATATACTCTGTTTTACAATTAAATGAGAAATATAGAAATATGATTCTCAGCCACTGTGGGAGAGTCTTTGGACATAGGAAGCCATGGTGAGCTGCATGTGGTCCCGGATCCTCTGGCCCTGTCTGCTGCCACCAGTATTCGAAGGGGTCTTGGACTCTGGAACACTCAGTGAACTACCTGGTAACTCAGGTCCTCTGGCCCTGTCACCCACCACCACTGAAGGAGGGGTCTTGGACTAGGGAAGCCTCAGTGAGTTGCCTGGGCACCTAGATCCTCTGGCTCTGGCCCTGCCCTCCTGCAGCTTCAACCAGAAGGTCCTTGGACTCAGGAGGCCTCAGTGAGCTGTCTGGTTGCCCAGTTCCTCTACCTCCAGCACCCACTGCAATCTCAGGAGGAAAGCTGAATCCCCAGATACCTAGGGAGATTTGAAAATAACAAAAAGGAGAAGCAAGTGCAGTCTCAGCCAAAGTACCTACCCAGAACAAGTCCAGGAAGCATCAATATGGAAGAACATGGAAGTCACACATCTGAAATCTCTGAAAGGATAACAACTGAGGTAAAAAACCAGCTATAACAGGCTAGAGAGGAAATCAAATCAGAAATAATTGCCCAGGTACAAAAACAAATGACAACTATAATGAAAGAATTGCTTAGCATTTGAAGAGAAGATGTAGATTTAAAAAAATAGAGGTACACAGAAAAATGACAGAAACCTGCAATGAACAATATAGAAAAGAATGGAATGCATGAAACATTCTAAGACACATTCAGAATTTTAAAATTTCCACTGAAAGCTAGAAGAATAGCTTGAATGAAATGGAAGATAGAATCTCAGATCTTGAAGAGAGTATTGCAACTAGTGATCATGAAACAAAAGTTCTCCTAAAAATAACAAAGGCTCAGTAAATAACAATTTAACAGCTGCAAGATGAGGCAAAGGAAAATCATATAAGTCTGATAGGTGCAACAAACGAGCAACAGACAACATGAATGACATAAAAAGTCTATTTGCAGCAGTAGTAGCAGAAAATTTTGGTTTTCTAAATGAAAAGGCAAAATTTATACATATATATAGATAGATAGATAGAATAGGTGCATGGCTGATGTCTGTGGTTTATTGAAAGGAACAGTCAATGCTTAAAATTTTCTTTTTCTTGACCAAATTTGCACACTTGAATTTGGTGATCAGAATGACTGATCAGAAATTAGCAATATGCTGTATAAGAACCATTATTAAACTCCTACAATGCAATTTTTTTATTATTATTTGTTACTATGTTAGATTATTTGATCAATGTTATATTCTTATGTCTGGTCAACTGAACAATTTCATTGAAGATAACAATATGTAATACAGAAACTATTGGTAATTCCTACCATTTTGATTTGATGTCATGTATCATTTTTGTTGTTTTTATATTGTTTTGATTCTGTCTTCAGTGTTGTTTTTTAGTTTTTCAATTTTAAAATAAAGATATTTAAAGCAGTAATATGTTTGTCAAGTAATGCATACATGATTAGTGTTTCAAGATATTTCTGTAAAATTTTTAGAATTCTAGTGGAAGAAAGTTCAAACTTTTATTTTATATCCTTTTAGTGCCTATAAATAGAGTATATTTTGTATCATATCATAGTGTGTATTAAAATTTTGCTTTCAAAATCCAATCCCTCTTGCAAAATTT
>PVLD010025080.1:9629-24423 GCA_004027595.1 Dinomys branickii | reverse complement strand
CCTTGGACTCTCACCTTGGGAAGAGATATAGCTGCCTCAGACTATACTATAACATACAGGGGTGTATACAAACTGCCATGGTTGGGGGTGGGAAAGCACATATGCTCACAGCGGACCGCCCGGCTCCACCCTGTTGTCGTGCTATGGGTGGGGGCGGGTCCAGACCATGTGGCTCCAGCATTACCGTTCCCCACCCCTTACAGCTGGGCAGTGGGTCTCCGAAGCTGAAGCTACGAATGCCGAAACGAGGGCGTGGGCCAGGGGTGTGCTTGGAGCGGCAACCTCCACCCTCTCTATCTCGTCTCCCTCCAACTGCGCCATGTCAGATCTGCGATCCCCTCCTCCAGAGGAGGTTCTACTTAGACTTTCCGAGGGTTTCACTTCCTATCTCAGATCCCTCTCGAGTTCAGGATATCCACCTCCCTCCTCTCTGTCCTACACATGTTGCTATATTCCCATGTCTGAGTGGCATTCCTCCGGGAGGTTCTCTCTCCGCTGCCTACCCGGTCACCATGGGTTCATACAACGTTCATCTATGCAAGCAGTATGGAGACACTCTTGTGTAGCAACCATTGTTAATTCCTATCATTTTGTTTTGAGATCATGTATCTTTTTTGTTGTGTTGTTTTTATTTTATCTTCATTGTTGTTTTGTTAGTTTTTATCTTTAAAATAAAAAATTTAAAAAAGACAAAAAATGAAGCGAGGCCTTCAGAATGTGATTTGGTCATGTGGGCTCTAATCTCATGAATGGGACTGTTGCTCTTATGAAAGAGGCTTCAGGGAGCCCCACTGGCCACATGCGTACACATAGCAGTCACCATCCGTGAGAAATGGTCCTTCAACAGACACTGAATCTGCTGGTGCTTTTGTTTCAGACTCCTCAGCTTCCAGAACTGTAAGCAATAAATTTCTGTTGTTTAAAAATTACGCAGTCTTCCAGGTGTGGTGATATATGCTTGTAATCCTAGCATTCTGGAGGCTGAGCCAGGAGGATCGCTGTGAATTCAAGGCCAGCCTGCACTACATAGTGAGACCCTGCATCCAAAACAAAACAAAACAAAAATAAAAACAATCAAAAATTACCCAGTCTAAGGCATTTTCTCATAGCAGCCTGAACAGGCTAAGATATTTGCTAATTTACATTACTACAAAGAACTGATAAAGATTTTGTAGGTATTATTTATCTGTTTATTCATTTAGGCGCAAAATCTACATTCAGATTTCCTGCCTGTGAGTTCTGCATATTCAGATTAGACCAACTGCAGATCAAAAAGCATCTTAAAAAGTTGCGCTGGTACCAAACATGTGGAGATTTTCTCTGATCATTATCTTAATTATACAGTATAACAACTACTTTCATAGCATTTCCATTGTATTAAATATTATAAGTAATCTATATGAGGTTATGTGCACATTATATGCAAGCACTGTGCCACTTTGTTATTTATTTATTTAGGTTTTTTGAGACAAGGTCTTACTATGTAGTGCAGGCTGGCCTTGAACTCACAGAGACCCTCCAATCTCAACTTCCTGGATGCTGGTATTACAGGTGTGCACCATCACACCTGGCTCACCGTGCTACTTTATATAAGGGACGTGAGGCTATTAGTATTACTGGGTAGTCACGGAAGCAAACCTGCATGGACACCGAGTGAGGATTGTGTTTTGTACGTCTGTGTGAATAACTCTGTTTCCAGGGGAAGAGGATTACTCTATCTCTTTCAGAGTTTATGCACTTAATCTTCAGGCCACTGTCACCAGGGTGGACACATTTACCTTCCAAGTCTCCATAGATGTGGTAGTTCCCTGCAGAGAGAAAGACATTGGTCTGTTAAAAGAATGTGGAGAACAAAATAAAGTATTATTGGATCATAACTTTCAGTATAAAAAAATGCTTCTGAGTCCACACTGATGTAAATAAATGGTTGAATAATTAAAGTAGAGCAAAGAGAAAAATCTATGCAGAAGGAGCACAAAGAATTATGTAGCTACCTCACCCTCAAGGAAGTAGGACATAACTTTGTATCAGTTTTCTGTGGCTCTTGTAGCAAATCGCCACAAACCTGGTGACCTGAAACGATAAGATCTATTCTTTTACAGTTGTGGAGACCAGAAGTCTAAAATCAGTCTCTCTGACCTAAAGTCCAGGCGTCAGCAGGTCTGTGGTTCCTCCGCAAGCTCTAGAGGGGACACTTCTCGCCTCTTTCAGCTTCCAGTCACCACTGGATGCATCACCCTGATCTCTGTTTCTGAGGTCAGAACAATCTCCTCTTCTTTATCAACCTCCTGCCTCTCTTTTACAAGGACATTTGTGATCATCCACAAATGGGGGCCATCCACATAATCGAAAATAATTTCCATGTGTTAAGATTCCTAATTTGATCACAATTGCAAAATCACTTTTTGATGTGTAAATTAATACTCACAATACATGGCATATTTAGGAACCAGTGTTTAGTCTATCACACTCTCTACTTATTAAGTGTGGGCTTTGCCCAGTGACTTTCATCTAAAAAGTGTAGTGTAAAAATGAGGAAAAAAGATAAATCAGACAAACAGTGCATCAGCCAGGTGATTGAGTATATATTATGTGTGCAATATAATATAATGTTAAACTTAAATAGCAGTGCTTGCCTTTGGGAATGGGGTGGGGATGGGCAGGAAGTTGGGACAGGAAAAATAAGATGGGTACAAACAAATCACCTTTATAAGTGATTCATTGCTTTTCTCTGACCACTTTTATGATTCTGGTCTTGTGTTGGACTTCCCAGATTTTGACTGTGATGTACTGTGGAGAGAGTCTTTTTTATTGTGACTATTTGGGGTTCCATATACCTCAGTTATCTGATCTATGCCTCAATTATTTTTGTTAGTATATTAGATGTTGATTGTGTTGCTATATCCAAGGTGACATAGTTGTCGCTATTAATTGTTTTTTCTGGGATGCCAGAATCTAGATTGCTGTAGGGTAATTAAAAATACTGTGGTCCATTCCTGGAAAACAGGGTACTCGGCCAAATATGCAGAAACATCCCATTACAAGTAATGGAGGTGGTTGGATTCTGGGGTAGAGGGAAAAGCCAATAGTTAGAAATGCTCAGAGGACACCACTGAAAACTAGACATTAAATACTAGCTACAAAGCTTTCCACTATAATCATCCCACAAGCCTCAACAGAGAGAGAGAGAGAGAGAGAGAGGGAGAGAGAGAGAGAGAGAGAGAGAGAGAGAGAGAGAGAGAGAGAGAGAGAGAGAGAGAGAGAGAGAGAGAGAAAGGAGATCAGGCAGTAAAATGCTTCCAAAGGCTCCCAACTCCCCCAGAACTGATCTATGAGGCATTGAAAGGGGAGGAAACCCAAAGTTACGCAGCCATATTATTTGAAGTAATCAGGAAAAAAGAACAAGCTCAATAAACAGCTTAATGTTGAACCTCAAACTCCTAGAAAAGGAAGAACAAATCAAACGCATAGCTCCTATGAAAGAGGTAATGATCAGAGCAAAAATTAATGCATTTGAGACTAAGAAAATAATACAAAGAATAAATGAATCAAAGAGTTGGTTCTTTGAAAGATTAAATGAAACTGATAAATCTCTAGCCAATCTTACAAAAAGAGGAAAGAAAAGACTCAAAATCAATCAATTACAAATGAAAAGGGTGAAATCACAATGAATCTGGTGGAAACCCAGAAGATGACCAATACTTCCTACTTCAAGAAACTGTACTCTAATAAAATGGAAAACACAGAAGAAATGGACAGATTCCTAGACACATACAAATTACCAAAACTGAATCAAGAAGATGTAAATATTCTAAATAACTCAACATCTGTCAATAGAATTGAAAATGTAATTAAAAAAACTTACCAATGAAGAAAAGCCCAGGCTCTGATGGACCCACTGGTAAATGCTACAAGAAATTTAGAGAAGATTTAGTTCCACTAATGCTGAAAGTCTTTAATGAAATTGAAAGGGAAGCAGTACTTCCAAAATCGTTCCTGGAAGCAAGCATTACTCTGATATCTAAAGCAGAGAAGGACCCAACCAGAAAAAAAAACTACAGACCAATCTCCCTAATGAACACAGATGGAAAAATCCTTAATAACATACTGACAAACAGAATGCAGCAAATCATCAAGAAGATTATACACCATGACCAAGGAGGATTCATATCAGGGATGCAGGGATGGCTTAACATACACAAATCAATAAATGTAATACACCGTATTAATAGAGCCAAAGACAAAAATCATATGATCATCTCAATAGATGCAGAAAAAGCTTTTGATAAAGTCCAACACTCATTCATGATAAAAAACCCTACAGAAAATCAGAATAGATGGTCTTTACCTCAATCTGATAAAAGCCATTTATGACAAACCAACAACCAACATCATACTAAATGACCAAAAGTTGGAAGATTTCACTCTAAAACCAGGAACAAGACAAGGATGTCCACTGTCACCACTCCTATTCCATATAGTTGTGGAAACATTAGCCAGAGCAATTAGACAAGAGAAAAAAAATGAATAAGGATAGGAAAGGAAGAAGTTAAATTATCATTATTTGCAGATGATATGATACTCTATGTAGAAGACCCCAAAACTCCACTGAAAGACTTCTAGATTTAATAAACAAATTCAGAAGTGTAGCTGGATACAAAATCAACACTCAAATATCAATAGCCTTCCTGTACACAAGTAACAAACTCACAGAAAGAGAAATTAGGGAAACCACACCCTTTACAAGAGTATCCCCCCCAATGAAATACTTAGGAATTAATCTAACAAAGGAAGTAGAAGATATATACATTGAAAATTACAATACCCTGAAAAAGGAGATCAAGAGGTTATTAGAAAATGGAAAGACATCCCTTGCTCATGGATAGGGAGAACCAACATAGTGAAAATGGCCATACTCTCAGAATTGTTACACAGATTTAATGCAATCCCGATCAAAATACCATTAGCATACCTTACAGAATTAGAGAAAACATTACTAAAATTCATTTGGAACCGGAAGAGACCTAGACTAGCAAAAGCAAGTCTGGGCAACAAAGGCAAGGCAGGGGGCATCACAACCCCTGACTTGAAATTATACTATAAAGTTACTGTGATAAAGTCAACACAGTATTGGCAAAAAAACAGACCTGAGAAACAGTGGAACAGAATAGAAGATACAGACATAACTACAAACACACTCAGCCACCTTATCTTTGACAAAGAGGCTAACCATGTTTACTGGAAGAAAGATAACCTCTTTAGTAAATGATGCTGGAAAAACTGGCTCTCCACATGCTGAAGACTAAAACTAGACCCATGTCTATCACCATGCACTAAACTAAAGTCAAAATAGATCAAAGATCTAAGTATTAAAACAGAAACACTAAATCTACTGGAAAAGAAAATAGGTAGAAATCTTAAAGACGGGTAGGCAGAGACTTCATGAACAAAATTCAGACCACACAGGAAATACTACAAATAATCAACAACTGGGATCTCACCTTGTTAAAAAGCTATTGCACAACAAAAGAAATCACTAACAGAGTGAAAAGACAACCCACAGAGTAAGAAAAAACTATTGCCAGCTGTCTCTCAGATAAAGGACTTATATCTAAAACCCATAAAAAATTGAAAAAATCAGGCCCCCAAAATTCAAAGACTCAATCCAAAAATGGACATCTGAGATGAATACACACTTCTAAGATGAAGAAATACAAATGGCAAATAAATATATGAAAAAATATTCAGCATCATTGCTCATTGAGAAATGCAGATTGAAACAACACTGAGATTTCATCTCACCCCAGCAAGAATGACTATCATCAAGAAATCAACCAATAAGAAATACTGGAGGGGCTGTGAGGAAACAGGAACCCTTCTCCACTGTTGGTGGGAGTGTAGACTGGTGCAACCACTGTGGAAAGCAGTGTGGACATTCCTTAAAAAACTAGGATTAGAAGTCCCCTGGCTATTCTTTTTCTGAGTATCTTCCCAGAATAATTAAAAACATCATATCACAGCAATATATGTGCACCCATATTTATTGCAGCACAATTTGTAATAGCTAAATCTTAGAAACAACCTAAATGCCTATCAACCAAGGAATGGATAAAAAAGATGTGGTCATTTTATACAATGGAGTATTACTCAGCCATAAAGAAGGGTAAAGTTGAGACTTTTATAGGATATAACTTGAGACTATACTCATAAGTGAAATAAATCAGACTTACATGTGTAAACCTTGTATTGGCACTCTAATGTGAGAAGCAAAAAGAGTAAATAAAATCCAAAGTGTACAATAGATATTATGAAATGGGAAGAAATTGTTCAAAAAGAAAGAGAAATTGGGATGGGTGAGGGAAGAAAAAAGAGGAAGGGAAAAGGAAAAAAATATATATACAAGATAGTTAAGATAGTTATACTACTAAATTTTCTTAGTTCATTAAAAAGAAAGTTTTGTGCTAATAGCAGCTGGACAACTTTTCATGCCTATGTCTTGTACTCTGAGTAACTGCTTAGAAGATAACAACATGCAATGCATCAACCGCTGTTACTCTCCTACTGCTGTGAAATCTTGTTTTATTTTTTTTCTCTAAAATAAAATGAAATAATTATATGAAATAATATCAGAGAAGATAACAAATCAGATCAATAAAGAATTTGGCAAGGTCAGAGAAGATGTAAGTAAATAGACACTGGGCCAGATAAAGAAAACAATCAGTGAGTCTACAGAAGACATTAATAAAAAGCTAGTAGAGCTGAAGAAAACAATGTAAAACATAAATGACCAGCATGGAAAAGAATTAGAGTCCAAATAAGGCTTTAGATAGAAATCAAGGGGACTAAAAATTCTATTGAAAGTATAGGCAGCAGAAGTGACCAATGGGAGGACAGAGTGTCAGAATTAGAAGACAGGGCTGTTGTCAGTGACCAATTAATGAGATAGACTTTTATTTATTTATTTTTTCTGTGCCAGAATTCAGAGTCAGGATCTCACACTGCCCAGGTAGGCGCTGTGCCTGCCGAGCTAAATCCCTGGCCTGAGACAGACCTTTAGAACAACCAGAGAATATGAGGAACGGATCTAACAGATCCTGGATGACCCAAAGCAGATTAATCTGGGGGTCACTGGAATTAGTGGAAAATCAGAAGGCAGCATAGATGGCATAAAAACTTGTTTACTGAAATATTAACAGAAAATGTTCCCAGTAGAGGAATTTGACATATAGATAACTGAGGTATATAGAACCCCAGGGAATAATGAGGCACATAGAACACAAAGAAACAAAACCCAAATAAAAATCTCCAACAGCATTATTTTTTTTCCCCAACAACATTATTTCCCTTCTTCATGTTCTCTACCTCTGGGTGGGGGCAGAAGCAGAGCCCGAGCAGGAAGTCAGAGTAGTCGGGTTGATGGGGCAGGGACTCTGTCACTGCTCATGAAGTCAACATGGAGGACCTATGGGATCCATTTCTGAACTATATCCTGAATCAGCTCCTGCTCTGTGTACCTACCCTCATGGCAGGAGTTCAAGAACTTAGGGCATCTCAGCCTGAGCAGCAAGGCAGGCTCACTGTTCTGTGGTCATCCGCGGTCCAACAGGTCCGGCCAGGGCTTCCTTTTGAAGTCACTCCTCTCCTGGAAATCTCCACTGTCTTCCTCTTGTTCAGGCTGACCCGCCAGTCTCAAGCTGCCTCCAGCTTCCTGCTCCAGTCTCAGTGCCTTCCCACCCTTAACAGCTCTCTGCTTTGGCTCCAGGCGTACCCCTGTCATACTCTTTCCTGCCCCCATGTATTTATAAATGCTCTATCCTCTGAATGAAGTTCCCACCCTGGCTTGATAAGGAGTTCTCCAAGCCCAGTCCATACACATCCTCCTGGAGTTTTAGCCACTTCCTTGCTCAGACCTGGTGGCCTCTTGTTGATATCCCTCGAGGGCAATGTGCCCATAGCCTCCCCTAGTTAATGAGTTCTTTTGGGACTCTTATTTGTAACTGTGTTCTTAAAACTCGTAATGCTTGGTAAGAAGTTTGTGCTCAGAAATATCTGGTGAGTGAGTGAGTGACAGAAAGAAGGTATCTGCAGATCATCTTTCCTAATGACAGGCCAAGGAGAAGGGAGGTCTCTGGTGCCTCCAAGAAAAATATGCATCTAAACTGTTCCTGGATGAGGTCAGCTACCAGCTCTTGTTTGCCTCCAGTTGTGTGAAGGAAAATAAAGCAGCAAGGGGGTAGTTAGGGTGAGACACTGTGTGTTCTGTGCTGAGAACTGGCATGAGACTCAAGGAGAGCCCTTGTGGCAAGGACTCCTCAGCCTGGGAAACCTCAGAAACTTGCCTGCACATGGGTGAGGTCACTTGGCTGTGCACCTGTAAAAATGAAAGATGGGGTTAACCACAGCTTGTTTCTCCACCTCTTCTTTCCCAGCTCCACCTGAGCATGGTGCTGATAGGCTATTCCCAAAACACTTGCCTGAGGGTGGGTGTTGGCGTTTGATTAGAAAAACTCCAGAAACAAGGCCTGACATTGGCAATACATTTCTAGAAGAGGTTCTCAAAGTTAGTTGTGATCATCTGGGAACGTCTGAGTGCCAAAGATGCCTAAGCCATTCCAAGAGATTTTGATTTAATTGGTCCAGGTAGGGACTAAGCTGGTGTTTTTTTTTTTTTTTTTTTAAGCTTCCCAGGTGGTTCTGATTTCAAGTCAGCCTAAGAATCATTGTTCTTACTGAACGTGGTCCTATCCCACTCAAAGGAAAGGGCAGTCTGCAGGTGGGATGAAGTCTGGCTCCTCCAATGGCCCACACATAGCCCCACCCAATGGATGGGGCTTTGCTGCAGCTTAGATCTTGAATGACACTCCAAGGTCCATCTTTTGAAGACTTGATTGGTTGAGTCTTTGGTGCTACTCTGAGTAGAACCTTTAGGAGCTAGGACCTTGTAGAAGAAACTGAAGTCATCAGGGACATTCCCCTGAAGGGGATGTTGGGACCCCAGAGCCTACTCTTCCTGTTTTTGCTTCCTACCTTCAAATATGGGCAACAAAAGTGACCGATGTGAGGACAGAGTGTCATTACAAGAGGACTGATGCAGGCGACCACATACTCAGGGATACCTAAAAAACAATAAGAGAGCATGGAAAATGTATTGAACAACTCCTAGATGATGTGAAGAAGACCAATTTAAGATTAATTGGAATGAGTGAAAAATCAGAAGATGGTACGAATGGCATAAAAAACCTGTTTACAGAATAAGAGCAAAATACTTTCCAAGTATGAGGAGAGAATTTAACATACATATAAATGAGGCATATAGAGCCCCAAATAACCACAATCAGAAAATACTCTATAACACATCCTGTAGCGAAAATCCCAGAAGTCCAACATAGGGACACAACTGTTTGTTTGATTTTCAGTTTTTGTTGTTTTGAGACAGGGTCTCACTGTGTAATGCAGGCTGGTTTTGAACTCACTATGAGGCTCAGGATAGCCTTGAACTCATGGTGACCCTCTTGCCTCTGCCTGTGGAGTGCTGGGATTACAGGGCTGTGCCACCACGCTTGGAAAGGACAGAATTTTAAAAGCTGTTAGACATTACAGCAGACTTCTGAATACTTTAAAGATCAGAAGAGTTCGGAGTGAAGTGTTTCAAGCCCTAAAAGAAAACAACTTCTAGCCCAGACTGATACATCCTGCAAAAGTATCTTTCAAAACAGGTGGACAAATAGGACACTGCATGCCAAAGAGAACCTTAAGCAATTCATCACCAAACCAGCACTCCCCCCAAATTCTCAAGGCATCAAAACCATATGCTGGCGAAAATATAGCCTCTTTCTCAAATGGTGCTGGGAAAACTGGCTAGCCACATGCAGAAGATTGAATCTAGATTCACATCTCTCATCATACACTAAAATAAAAAAATGGATCAAAGGCTTAAAATATAAAACAGAAATACTCTGATGGAAGATAGAATAGGAAAAACTCTTGAAGCTAGGCATTGACAAGACCTTTTTGAACAGAACCTCAACTGCACAAGAAATAACAGCAAGAATCAGCAAATCAAAAGGCTTCTGCACATCAGAGGAAAAAAGCCAACAAAGTGAAGAGAGAACCTATTGAATGGGAAAAACGTTTTGCTTTTGCAGTTCCTGGACAGAAGCCTAATCTCTAGAATATATAAAGAGCTAAAAAATTAGCCTCCCATCCACAATAAAATACCCAATAAAAATGGGCAACTGAAATAAACAGATACCTCTCAGAAGAAGAACTACAAATGATCGATAAATGCATGAAAAAATGTTCACCATCTCCATTAGAGAAATGAAAATTAAAACAACACTCAGCTTCCATCTTACTCCAGGAAGAATGTCCATCATCAAGAAATCAAATAATGAATGCTGGCAAGGCTGGCAGGGAAAACGGAACCTTTCTCCATTGATAGCAGGAATATAAGCTGATATAGCCACTATTGAAATCAGTCTGGCAATTCCTTAAAAAACTAAAACTAGAAATTCTATTTTACCCAGCTATTTCCCTTCTAGGTATCTTCCCGGAAGAGTTAAGGACATAATGTTATTGTGACATATGCATACCTATATTTATAGCAACACAACTCATGAATCTTGGAAGCAGCCTGTGAATGGATAAAGAAAATATGACATTTATACATAACCAGATAGTACTTTGCCTTAAGGAGGAGTAAACCTGAGTCATTTGTAGGAAAAATGGATGCAGCTTAAGACCATAACGTGAAGTGAAATGAATTAGATATAGAAGTTTAAATATCACGCAAATTCTCTTACATGAGAAGCCAAAGAATAAATAAAGTACATAAAAGGCAGACAACAGGAAACAGGAAGATCGGCCTTTTGCACAAGCAGAGGCGAACAAGATGTGGAGGAGGGAGGGAGAAAACGGGAGGGAGAAGGAAGAATTGGGCTGTGTCTGGTACATGCGGCAGCTCCTGTGATGAATGCAACATTGTGTACTGGAAACGGACTAATGAAAATAAAAAATGCAAAAACTTCATTTACAGACAATGAAATTTGAATTTCATATAATTTTCACATGTAATGAAATCTTTTAAAATGAAATCTTCTTTTGAGTTTTTTTCAACCCTTCAAAATTGCTAAAATCAATCTTAGCTTTTCTACATTGTAAAAATAAATGCGGTACGCTGGACCCTCCCTTTCTCCCTTGGCAATGGCTACAAACCGGCTACTACCCACAGAAGTGTCTGTCAAGACAGGAATGCTGTTTTTTTTTTTTTTTTTTTTTTTACCTGAGAACCGGGAATTGAACTCACAACTTCACACTTGCCAGGCCGGCACTGTGCCGCTGGACTATATCCCCAGCTATTTATCAATCAACTTCATCCTTAATAAAAAGTGCTCAAGTGCATGTGGACTTCTGATTGTTAGAAAAGGTAAGTCTTATGCTAAGTGAAATAAGTTAGACACAAAAAGTTAAATTTCACATGGTTTCTGTTGTATGAGAAACCTAAAACATAAATAAATGAACGGGTAAAACAGAGCAGAGATGATGGGGAACCAAATGGCAGACTCTGTGAGACTAAGAAGGGGTCAGGGAACCGGGAGGCAGAGACAGGAGATAAAGAGACGGAAGACGTGGGTGATGTGAGTGTATCCACTTCCCAGAGTGGGCGGTGCTATTCTGTACTGCAGGTGCACACTACGGAAAAAGAGAAAAGCCTGAACGTAATAGCCCGTCAGTCACATACTGGAGCAAGAACTGTGATCAGACACTATACCTATGACATCCTCAGGATGAGGGAAGAGGAAACAGCAAGAGAAAAAAGTTTTTGTTTCTTTTTTTAAAATTAAGTTTATTTGTACAATTTAGATATACATAATGATCATGTTCATCATAGGGAATTTGTACCTGTATATGATGTGTATCTTGATTCCTCCTTTTTTCCCAATCCCCTCCTTTCAACCTCTCTTCCCCTCCTTATTTACAAAGCTTTGTTTCCATTTTATCCTCTTTTATAATTTTTTTCTTTTCCTTTCCTCCCTTTCTCCCTTTCTCCTCCCTTGTTCCCATGTCTTTTGAACAATTTCTTCCTGTTTTGCAATATCTATTATGCACTTTGGTCCTTATTTACACTTTCAGTTTCTCATACCAGAAAAACAATACAATTTACACACATTTCCAATTTATTTCACTTAAGAGTATGGTCTCAAGGTGCATCCATTTACCTAGAAATGTCTCAAGTCTATCCTTCTTTATGGCCAAGTAGTACTCCATTGTATAAAAAACCCACACCCTTTTTATCCATTCTTTGGTTGATGGGCATTTGGGTTGTCTCCAAGATTTATCTATTATAAACCATGCTGCTATATACATGGGTATGCATATATCACTAGGGTATGATGTTTTTAATTCTTCCAGGGGAAAATTTTTACTACAGTGAGAAATCATTCTCTAGTAACTAATGGCTAGTTGTCTCACCAGTTTAGCCTTACCTTCCCTAACTAGGTGTATAGTCCAGAGCAGGCAGTCCTGTTTAGGAGAATAGAAGTGATGCCCTTCAGGGGTGCCAAGGAGTAAGACGGAGGTAAGTGACCAGAGTTCTCCAGAAGGAAAAATATTGTTTGAAGGGACACATGAAACACCTCATTAAGGCCTTGAACCAGAAAATAAACTAGTGAGGGTTAAGTGATTGTCTAGGTAAAACATCCTTCTATTGTCATCCAAGCTCATTAAATCAAATAGATTAAAATAAATATAAAATGAGTTGTTTTCCATATTTGCAGATATAGTTACAGACATGCATAATTCTATGTAATTTCCTTTTTTTGCGGGGGGGGGGTGCCGGTTATGGAACCCAGGGCCTCAAGCATGGTAAGCAGTTGCTCTAACACTGAGCTGCATCCCCAGCCTGTGTTTCCTGAGCAACACTGTGCTAGCAAAACCTTCTGCTTTAGCAGCAGAGCAGGAGGGGTAGCAGGTGCCCCTCACCCTGAGTAGCCCAATAGACACTTTCAGGTTTTGATAGGTCCCAATTGAAGAAATTCAGTCTCCATGTGGAAAATCCCAGGTTTTCAAGTGTTTCTCCCAGCTCTTCAACTGGGAGACCTCCATGATGGAATTAACAACTGCTTAGGGTTGAAACAGCCTACCCTCTTACACAGTCTAACCTGGTTTCTTTCATGTATTTCTAATTGTCTTTCTATTTAAAGCACTCATACTCACTTTTTGATGGCTGAGAAACTTCTTAAATTCTTTGCCCACATAATACTCTAGAGACTGCATCAGTGAGTGGAAAGAAACCCCAAAAAGTGGGTTTTCGTTGAGCTTGGCTCCAGTGGGAACAGTAAACTGTCTCTTGGGCTCTTTGCCAAGTACACGTGGGCTCTGTGCCAAGTACATGTGGATGCAGTCCCTCCTCTACTGGTGTCAGACAGTTCCAGGTCTCAGATGCCCAAGGACAGTTTCTGAGAGACTCAGTCATAAAGGCTGTGGAAAATAAAGGTCACTGTGGCACTGGGGAAAGCTAGGGAGCTGGGACGAAGGGAGCAGGATCAACAAAGGACCTGTCAGGAGGTTTCTTCATGGTCAAGTGTAGGACTGCTGCTGCTTCTTATTGTTTTAAAAAATGTTTTCATAAGTTCCCAAGAAAAGGTGTTACCCTCTAAGTTGATTTTATAGGACCCAAGGAGGCTTTATAAAGGAATGGCTTGCTTACCATCCTCTGGTAATTTTTCTCAGTACGTCACACAGGTTAACTCTGCACTACTTATACACTGTGTGACGTTGGCCATGTTATTTCATTTCCTTGTATCTCAGATTCCACATCTAAAAATGGGCGGAAATATTGAGACCTCTCTTCTAGGGTGGATATCAGGATTAAAATAATAGCTGCATTTATTGCATCTTTTCCATATGCCTGCTATTATTCTAAGTGCTTTCCATGGATGGTCTCATGTAAAATATCCCCACATGTATGTTTAAATAAACACTTACTTTATGAAAGTAGAATTGCACAGTTGTCTTGGTTACTTTTCTCCCATTGCTGAGACAAAATACCGGATGCCCAAAGTTCAGGAAGGAAAGATTTATTTAGCTGACAGTTTGTGGAGGTTTCAGTCCATATTTGGCTGGCTCCAAGGCAGAGTGGCACATGGGAGAGGGCAACAGTTCCTTGTGGTGGAAGGCAGCAAAAGCAACAAGAGCAAAAGGGAGGAGTGGTGGCAAGTGGCCTCTTTCTCTCTTACATATGCAAACTGTCCGCCCCAGGGTGGGTGTAGCACTCACACCCATAACCCCAGCAATGGATCATGGATCAATCATAAACTCTAAAAGCCCGCCCCATGACTGCATGAGGCTTTGGAGGGACATCCAGACACAGATCATAACAATAGTATATACTAGTTTATAATCTACTTTTTAATTTAGTAACTAGAAAAGCTTACCTGTGGCGTTGCTCTTATCTCTGGTAATTTTTAATGCTATCATAGAATACCATAATGTTAACATGCCATAATTTATTGGAACCAATTCCCTATTGATGGACATAAATGTGGTTTCCAGCTTTTTTTCCACTGTGAATTTTTTTTTAAGACAAAAGAATGAAGACATATGAACCAGAAAAGCCATAAACAATACAGAAAATACAAAGTTATACAGAATATAGTAGGGAATTAGAACTGGATGTTGTATTACATAGTTACCTTCACATTAGTTAACACAAAAACATTAAAGGAAATACCAAATTATAGATAAGATAGTAGGGAATTTGCACTGGATGCTGTATAATATAAAGTTATCTTCA